>JZSA01007409.1:0-28357 GCA_000956155.1 Cotesia vestalis
TTCTATATGATAACAAGCATTAATTATAATTATTATTTCAAATATACTTATACGTATAATTCAGATGGTAGTAGTTACCATTAACAAATATAATATCTTACCATTCATATTATATTTTATGTTATATTATATTACAATCGTGGACATTAATTTAAGAATGTTTTGAAATTTACTAGAAAATAGCCGTTTGTAAACTGGAACGTTTGTGAACTAAAAATTTTTGAAACTGAAAATGATGTCGTTTATAAAATAAGGCGATCATTAAAAAAGATAACATTAAATAATGATTAATAAAAATGATTCAAAATGTAAACTTGTATGAACTTTAAAATGTTGTAAAAAAATTTGGAAAACGGTTGAACCTAAAGACCATACCTGCAACTTCCCTCTAATTCCATAACTAAGCGCTAAAAATTGCACTTATTACATTTTTAAACTCTTCGAGCTTAAAATATAATTTTTGTGTCATTTTGAGCTCTCGGAGCTCAAAAGTCTGGTAGACGTTTGATAAAACACTGTTTTTTGATGAAATGAACCGATTTTCATGCAGTTGGCGGCATTCAACGCAGTTTTTGAAGCCTCATGAAGGATCTTGAAGTTTACATTGATCGAATGAGTAATTTTGAAGTAATTCCGAAAAAAAAGTTTTTTCGATTTTTTTTCCACGATAACTCACGAACGAATGAACCGATTTTGACCGAGCTGGCAGCAATCGACGTGGTTTTTTTTATGTTAAGAGCTGATTAGTTTTAGGAATCGATTTGGAATAGTATATTACACCCCTTAGGAAGGAAAATAAGAAAAGCCTAAAATCACAAGTAATTGTTGCTCCAGGCGAAGCCTTTTTGTCCGACGAAGGCGGAAAGCGGCAACTTTGTTTAGCGCCGCGGGAGTAGCGCTGTAAACGCTTCGCTCGTGCCGTAAATGTCGGGGCAGGTATCAAAACATACTTATCAACATTTAAAGTTAAAAGAGGTATAATTAATAACCTACTTTCGACCGGTTACGAAGAAAAATCGTATACATTACAGGGGCCAAAAATTGGAATCTCGGTCCTGCGCGTCAAGGCCGAAAATTCAACTTTCGGCCCTTGTAGTGTAATATACTATTAACTATGTTATTGCATTGCTTAGATTTTCCTGGGCCCGTTACAACTTAAATATTTACATTTTCGTTGCAGACTTTCCAATGTTAATAAGATTTACGTTGGAATGATTTTACTCCGTAATATAGCATAATATAAAAAAAAAAAACATAATTTTAAATATTTATTTCTACATGTTTATATTTATAATCTAATATTGTACAAACCTGAAACCAATCAATCAAATTAATTAATGAGAAATTTTCAGAAAGTACATTTACACGCTTGACGGTGTAAAATTGAGGATTCACACCGTTCAAATTTAACATTACACTTAGTGCGATTTTCACACTGTCCGTGTTAAAAATTTTTACACCGAATCATTTACATTACACCGATTCCAAAAAATTTTTTTACAGTGTAGGACCTTAAAACGTCAACTTGAAAACTCGATTTTCGAAAAACGGGGTAAAACCAATAACTTCCCAATTTTTGAAAATTTTCAATTTTCTTAGCGGGAAGTTAAAAAAAAATTTGACATGTGTGAGGCAAATTTTAAATCATTTGGATTAATAACTTTTTTCTTTTTTTTTCGAAGTGTTAAGGTTTTAAACTATATTTATTAGTTTAATTATTACCTAAATAAATACTCTATCCGGTTCATATTTTTTTTTCTTTTCATTCTTATCATTTAATTTTGACACTAGTTTGAATGCCCAAGTACGCACATTTGCGCCACATGATTTTATATCGATAACTGCGTTCGTTTTTATAACTCTTTTCACATGAATTGCACTACAAAAATTTTTAGCATTAGAAAATAAATTACACTAAATTCTGTTTGTTCCAAAAATTACAGTAGACCATTAGAGAATTACTAAACTAGTGTTAATATACTGATATTACTCGTGATGAAGAATTTAGTTTTTTTCACTGTTATGAAACGAATTAAAAGCTTGCATGATCCAATTTGACCTATCACTTTTATCGTCAGGCCTTTTTGTATTACATTGTTGTTTGTCAGTCTAACTCATTATCTAAATTTGATGATTTAAATGCTAAATTGATTGCAATTCAATAGAATTATAAGTGAGGTTTAATGTCAAGCATAAATAATATTTGATATTAGTATCCATACGAAGTCGCCGATGCTCGGAAAAAACCGATGATCGGCCAAGACTAGGCTACTTATGCTAGGCCGAGCATCGGTATTCTATCATCGCCCTATGGCTGGTACACCATTGGCCACCGATCGATGCTCTTACTAACGACATACGATCATCAGTCTATCCTTGGCCGATGATGTGATGAATTTACTTCTTGCAGAACTTATAAAAAATACATTCAGCAGAACTTATAAAAAATAAATGCCAAAATTGTATGTAAATTACAAAAATTTTATTTTTATTAACAAATATATTGACTGAATTACTTTTCAAGTTAAAAACTCATACCCATACACAGTAAAAAATTTTGCGTCATTGCGTCAAAAAATTTTGTGTTAAAAATTTTTATGTTCAATATTTAACACTTTTTTGTGTTGATTTAACATAATAATTGTTAAATTTACACATAAAAATGTTAAATTTACACATAAAAGTGTTAAATATTTAACACAAAAATTTTTAACATTAAATTTTTTGACGCAATGACGTAAATTTTTTACTGTGTACGGAGTATCGTTCGAGGCTAGGCTATTAATGCTTGGACAAGGATCAGCGCCTTATGATCAGCCTATAAATGGCTCACCATCGACCGCTCTACTAAGCTCATAGCAACGACAAACGATCATCAGACGTTACTTGGCCGATAATATGATAAATTTTCTGCTATGCATCTCCTCTAAATATCACATCAGCTGTTTCTTAAATTTTATTTACTGGCATTATTGAAAATTTATGGGAGATAACAAACATTCTCAAACGAATAAGTTAGGTGATAAATTTACCGTTTTTATTAGCGAAAATTTTTCAATTAGTTATTCATTAATTACTCATAAAAATTGAGAAAATTAAGTACCTATAAAGCGAATTATTGGTATGCATTGGAATAAAATACTTGTTGATCATTTAAATAGCTAAAATAAATTCTTTTTATGAACTTCGGCATGCAGCGCAGTTGGTAATATTCGAGACTTCCACGCAGACGGACCAGGTTTGATTCCCATCGCATTTTAATCATAAAATTTTTTTCAAGGAACTTCGATAGGCTCGCCGCTCCTGTGCAACCCGAGGACGAAATTAAAAATCTACATAACAATACGACTAAAAAAAATCAATAATTTCGCGATACTTCAGCTTGATTTAAAAATTATTTTTCCGTTTGAATATGCTCAGCCGATGATCAGCCGATGCTCGGTTACTATGCTCGGCCTATGCTTAGTCACCAGTCTTGAGACGATGTTAACATCCGATACCCAGCCAGCCTTGGCCCGATGACAAATCCGATTCTCGGCCGATCATCAAGGATCGGATGCCTATCATCGTCCAATGATCTACCGATCCTTATTCTTTGTATGGGATAGCTTGTTTTTAGATTGATACTGTTCAAAAACTGAATTTTTCTAGAAAAATTTCAGTGTTACAATCTATAAAATCGACAAAGAGACGTTGATAGTTCAGAAAAGTTGACCGTTTAGTATTTTCGAACTATCAAAAATAAGTGATCTTACAAATTTTTTTGCTAAAAAATTTTGAATGAAAACCGGGCAAAAAATCAGTAGGCATGATCGTGGTTCAAGACCAAAACGTTCTCTTTCGTTTAGATATCTTCGCCACAAATGGACGTAGTAAGAAAATAAA
Source organism: Cotesia vestalis (assembly GCA_000956155.1). NCBI lineage: Eukaryota > Metazoa > Arthropoda > Insecta > Hymenoptera > Braconidae > Cotesia > Cotesia vestalis. Next base: position 3,886 of record JZSA01007409.1, read on the forward strand.
GAAAAGAAATTAAAGCTGAATAAACAGGATATCTGGTAGATTTGATCCTCTAATCGAAAAAAATTTTTCCAAGCCCGTGGAGCAAGAAAATGAAGCGTAAAAATTGTAAAAATTTTTCTTTTCTGCGCTATTTCTTAGGAAAATATTGGAAAAATTCGAATTTTAGAGCTGCAAAACGCTTTTGTACCAAGTCTCTACACAGTATCGTGCCTCCTCAAAAACGCCATCACTGGCGAGAACAAGAGTTAGCGACGAACTTCACTTTTTCCCGTTTTCCTTAGCCCAAGTTCGGTCTCCTGTGTATAGTCTTCATAATCGTCAATTTCTCAGTCACGAAGGAAACCCAATTACATAACTACTCAAAATATTATTTAAAGTTCTTTTCTTTTTCTTAAAAATTATTAGGTTTAGGAAGCATCGGTAATCGACTTAAGTTACTTCACTTATAGTAAATTCGATAAATAATCATTTAAAGGTTAGTTAAAAAATTGTTGTTCATACTTATGCGATTGAAATAAAATCTTTATATTCTTAAAGTAGATGACAGTCGCAGAGTATTTCACGACGACGATAAATAGAAGCCCGAAACTTCTCCGATGTTACAAAATGAGACTGAAGGTTCGATGGTTCTATTTGACGTATCATTTGTAATCGCCAGGTTTTTTGACTCACGTCATTGTGTTACATTGTAGCTTCAAAGTAAGACTTATTTTTTTAAATAAATTATTCAAATGCTACATTTAAAACTAAGTAGAATTATAAGTGAGGTCTAATGGCAAGAGTAGAGTCATGCCGGGCAAATGTGCGCACTTAAGCATTCCAACTCATTTCAAAATGAAACGATAAGAATTAAAGTAAGAAATAATGTCAAAAAAAAACCGAATTAATCCGAACGATTCAAAATGCGCACACTTACCGCGTGCTGTAGGTAAGTTTGCGCACTCGTGTGGGAGTAAATTTGCGAAACTAAGGGAAGTTCGTGAATTTTTAATGCCCTGAGCAGTCTGATTTTAATAAGACTCACATAACTTTATTGAGTTATAACGTAACTTCAAATGTTCTGCTAAATAAAGAGCTCAAATACATTATTGACAGAAAAAAAATTAATTAACTTCAGTTACTACCCAAAGTACAGTGTAATAATCTTTGCCATTATTACTAGAAATTTACGCTCCCATCGCGCGCTTTAGTAAATGCCAACATTCAATATCTTAGTAACGGTTACTACGAAAATGATTATTGTAGCAACGGTTGCCATAACAACGGTTACCACAGCAACGGTTACTATAGAAACGATTTCAATGGCAATTCAATGAAAGCCAATCGGCATCGCGTAAAATTGATAGCGCCGCTTACGTCACGTCACCTTTTCAAATACGGATTTCATAATTAAATAGACATCATGAGTCCTGCACTTTTTAGGTTTTCTAAACTTTTGTTAAAATTGTTACGATGTATACTATGTTTGCACAATAACCTTTGATAGTATAATAAATTTGCATAGTTAACTGTTCGATTGTAGCGTTGTATTGATTTAAGGTTTCAATTAACCTCACTGACGGCTGAATTAATTAATTTCAGTTCCGCGCATAATCGACATAAAAACTCTGTCACGATAATGTCTAGTTAGCATTTGATTCGTCAAAATCAACAGGTGAAATACATTTCTTTACCACCGGTGATGCTATTGCTGACTGCAGTTTTCTCATATTTTTGAACATATTTTTCATGTACGGTTTCATTAGTACGCTTAGTTTTCGATAATAAATGATAATAAACTGAAAATTAGCAAAAGTGCAAAGTATTTATCACAAATTAAAAATATTCTTCCAAAAACTGTATATGATATGTTAATATATCGATTTTTATTTATAATTTAAAGTTAATTTCCAGTGTTGAAATCGTAAGATTCCTAATATCATCCAAAATGCATGCTATAACACCAAAAAGTTTGGGAAAATATGAAGCATTTTTGGAAAAAAGTAAAAAAATTCAACCTTTAAAAGTGGGCCCATATATTTTTAAATTTGAACTTGATCCTCTTAACAGTGAACTTATAGAAAAAGCAAAAAATGAACTTAATGAAACAGTTGACGTGGTAAATAAAGGTCTTGCTGATCTGAGAGAGTTACTACAAGGTAATCAAATAAGAATAATTATAAACTAGAAATTTAAATTGTGGTACGCGCGCACCCCTATCCTAACCAATAAGGAATCAGGGTCCATTTTTTTCCATGTTCAACTAACTTAAAAAAAAAGTCATTAACTTTACATTTAAGGATTTTGCTGCAAAAATTTAGCAGGTGAAATAGACATGAAATTTTTAAATCAATTCCACCCGTTGATATGAAATAAAAACTATTCGATTAGCTTGATACTAAGACAAAATTCTTTAAAACTATGATAAAATTAACGTAGAGTTATCCGAGTCGGAAATTTAGACCTGTTTAAACTGTATTTCTTTCCAACAATTCTTAGAAAATTGAGTGGTCAAGAAAGACTGCTCAGTTAAATACTATATAAACTCGCCGCCTGGTTTGGCTGTAAATAGTGGAGTTTTGTCCCATTTTAACAGGATTACAGTCTAAGCAGGCGTTGAATAATAATAATTGAAATAATAATAATTACTTTCGTCATACCGTGCTTAGGGACGCAGGTTCGAACCCTACTAGAGACAGTCCACCCTGGCTTCGTACGGGTATTTAACAAAAATTTCAAAATTAATTATAATATAATATAGCCTATGTCACCCGGGGATAGTGTAGCTTTCCAACAGTGAAATAATTTTTCAAGTCAGTTCAGTAGTTTTGGAGTCTATTCAATGCAAGCAAGCAAACAATAACCAATCAAATTTTTCCTCTTCATAACATTAGTATAGATATATATGAATAATTAGTTTAATTACATCATTTTATATATTTAGCAATAATATTTAATTTTATTGTAAGGTGAGCCTGAGCTTAATGTTCCTGATGATGATTATTTTTTCGCAACATTTTTAAGGCCTTTTAAATGGCATGCAAAACCAGCTTTTCAAGTGGTAAGAAAAATTTTTTTCTATTATTTCATAGTTATAGATATATTCGTAATTTAATTTATCATAATAAAATAAGGTTTTAATTATGTCGAAAAAAAAACATAAAGTTACAATCACTCTGAAAAGCACAGTTTTTTGAGCGCAACGAATTGTTAAATTTTAAAAATTAATTTGAGTTGATGCTCAAATAGTTTCTCATTGATCTTTTATGCCGCACACTCACGCCGTGTGCTTTTTAAACATATATAAGAACAATAAAATCAAAGCACTTTTCTTACATCTTCATCTCGCGAAACCTATAAAATAAATGATGAATTATTGAAAATTAAAAAAAAAAAAAGGAAATAATGGTATTGAATTATTGATAGATGAAACAGTTGTATCATTACAATATGACGCACCCAGTTTATTCGGATAACTTAACGCCGATGGATGAGCGAGACGTATTATCAGCAGGAGTTGTTACACCACTTCCAGTACGCACTAGAGACGGATGTAGAGTATCTTTAATTCAATGTGGTACAAGATGGAATCCGAATGAAATTTCACTGGATCAAATGCTGAGATGCATTAGATTGGTTACTGAATCTGTTCTTTTTGAACCTGAAACTCAGGTATCTCTATAAAAAGAAAAACTTACTATAAATATAATTCAAAATTATTGAACAATCTTTTATTCAGGTTTGTGGAACCCACTTATTGTTTGACTTGGATGGATTTACTTTATCTCATGCGTTATGCTTCACACCAAGATATGCAAAAGCAGTGCTTGATTGGGTACAAAAGTGTTATCCTGGCAGAGTAAAAGGTTTACATATGGTCCATAATCCTTTCTTGTTTAATATGGTATTTGCACTTTTTAAACCTCTTCTGACGGTAAAATATTTTTTATATTTTTACAATCAATCAATTTACCCCAATGGAATTTGTAGAATCTTATGTTTATTAATGTTTCGTTTTATTAATTAATTAAGGAAAAATTACGTAAAAGAATATTTTTTCATGGTACGAACAAAGAATCGCTGTTGAAAGTAGTTGATCGCAATGCTGTACCAAAATATATGGGAGGAGATTTAGATGTGCCAATTCAACCACTTGGAAAGCCGTTATGGGAATATTACTGCAATTTTCAAGAAGAATTTGAAGGTAATGATATTTTAAAACTTAACATAGTATATTCCGCATGGAAAAAATGTACAATTCTAAAGTATACTCAAAATTATAAACATAAGTATACTTTTTACAATACGACTGAAGATTTGATAAATAAGCTATAAAATATATCATAGAGAATATAAATTTAATATGTAGATAATTGTACAACTTCGAATATATCTAAAACCACACCCGACTTGAAATTTTAAAGTATATTCGACTATTATGCATTAATTGATAGTTGACTAACGACAATTTTTTGTAATATAAGCTATTTGTAATAGCTTACCCGAATGCTATGGTGGAACTCTTTCCATTCCTAGAGTTACAGGAGCACAGTGGCTCGAATTATTATTAATGTGTGATAAAGAATATGAAGGTAATAATAACTACAAGTATTAAACTCGAAATACTGATAATTTTAAATACTATTCATGATAATTTTTTTTGCACTGAAGGAAAAACTAGTTCGATTTGAGAGTAATAATCTTGATCCAAGTACTTCATTTTGAATACAATCGGTTTTTCTGTTTCAAAATTTTCTTGGCTTAAATCTTGTTATTTTTGTTTAAGAGAATAATATATTCGATCGATAACTATTGTCACTTAATTCGAGAATATACACTGTAAAAAATCGGATGTGAATTCAGAGTGTTAGTATTTTCAATCTAACTTTCAAAAAGTTCTAAGAATCTATTTTAAATATTTGATCATATTTTCCCGTTTGACTTAAAAAAATATTTTTTCTTAAAGCGAAAAGACCGCATGTCGACAAAAATTTTGGCATTAGTAGCATGATATTAGTTAAATTTGTCTCGGAATGAATTTTATCTCAGAAGGGAATAAATCAATAGAAAATCATCAACTGCTTACCCGAATGCTATGGTGGAACTCTTTCCATTCCTAGAGTTACAGGAGCACAGTGGCTCGAATTATTATTAATGTGTGATAAAGAATATGAAGGTAATAATAACTACAAGTATTAAACTCGAAATACTGATAATTTTAAATACTATTCATGATAATTTTTTTTGCACTGAAGGAAAAACTAGTTCGATTTGAGAGTAATAATCTTGATCCAAGTACTTCATTTTGAATACAATCGGTTTTTCTGTTTCAAAATTTTCTTGGCTTAAATCTTGTTATTTTTGTTTAAGAGAATAATATATTCGATCGATAACTATTGTCACTTAATTCGAGAATATACACTGTAAAAAATCGGATGTGAATTCAGAGTGTTAGTATTTTCAATCTAACTTTCAAAAAGTTCTAAGAATCTATTTTAAATATTTGATCATATTTTCCCGTTTGACTTAAAAAAATATTTTTTCTTAAAGCGAAAAGACCGCATGTCGACAAAAATTTTGGCATTAGTAGCATGATATTAGTTAAATTTGTCTCGGAATGAATTTTATCTCAGAAGGGAATAAATCAATAGAAAATCATCAACTCTCAAATCACTCAGCAAATTTTTTTTCAGTATTATCTGCAATCAATACAATCTAATTCTTAATCGAAGAAATTTTTTTTTTTATTTGTTTAAAGTCGCATAAACTACTAAGGTCATGGGCGACTACGGTAGGGGTAAACTTTTGAGATTAGAACTCGTTTTATCTTTTTGGGCTCAGCAGAATAATAATACACTTAAATATTGAAAATATTCATTGGTGTACACCGGACTCGAATCCGGTCCAATGCATTTTGGAAAGCAAGGGCCGGGATCCGATAGGCAACTGCGCGCCTCGAAAAAAATTATTTTTAAATAAAATCAATTTTATTTTTTTCTTAGAATTTTATGTTTTCGGTTCAACACTGATAGAAGGATTTCTTATCATTTAAGAAGATTCCTTAGTATTTAAAAAATATCACTTAATATTTAAGAAATATTTCTTAAATACTAAGAAATATTTTTTAAATACTAAGAAATGATATTTAAGAAATGATTTTTTAAATACAAAGACTTCTTAAACGCTAAGAAATTCAGCGATCAAAACAGGTTTCATCATTCACAATAACTAACAAAAATGTTTTTAATAAAACGAAATATTTCGAATTTTTTCCTAATATTACGCCACGGCCAAAAAAAAAATTACAAATTATTAACAATAATATCTACTTACTTCTACAAAGTTATAAACAATTTCTTAATTTACGTTGTAAACAAAAAATTTTTAACATGCATGTGAGGTATATAGACAACCAACTTTTCATTTGATTCAATAGTATTGTTTTAAAAAAGTGAACTCATAGTATAATTATTAATTACTTTTTTTTTCTTTTCCAGCAATCAATTCGTACGGTTTCAATAAAAATTAATGCGGATGTAGGAGGAATTTTCATAGAATTAAAAAAAAAAGTGAACACCAAACGGGTCTATGTTAAATTAAATATATATCTGTGAAGAAATGAAGCTATGGAAAATTTTCAATACTTCACGGACAATAAAGAGTTTTTTAAGAAATGATTTTTTAAATACAAAGACTTCTTAAACGCTAAGAAATTCAGCGATCAAAACAGGTTTCATCATTCACAATAACTAACAAAAATGTTTTTAATAAAACGAAATATTTCGAATTTTTTCCTAATATTACGCCACGGCCAAAAAAAAAATTACAAATTATTAACAATAATATCTACTTACTTCTACAAAGTTATAAACAATTTCTTAATTTACGTTGTAAACAAAAAATTTTTAACATGCATGTGAGGTATATAGACAACCAACTTTTCATTTGATTCAATAGTATTGTTTTAAAAAAGTGAACTCATAGTATAATTATTAATTACTTTTTTTTTCTTTTCCAGCAATCAATTCGTACGGTTTCAATAAAAATTAATGCGGATGTAGGAGGAATTTTCATAGAATTAAAAAAAAAAGTGAACACCAAACGGGTCTATGTTAAATTAAATATATATCTGTGAAGAAATGAAGCTATGGAAAATTTTCAATACTTCACGGACAATAAAGAGTTTTTGATACAATAACTATTTGTCCTATCGAATAACACAAAAATATTAACTTCAACGAATAATGTTTTAAATTTAATTTCTGAATCCAGTTTTAAGAAATTATATGTGATCTGTAAAATTTTATCATAGAAAATAATTTCAAATGTATTAATAGCTCTCTGAAAATCAGTTTCATAACATGAAGGGATGTGCAGGCACAAACTTTTTTGTCAACGAATGTTTATGTTGTATAAAATCAATTTTAGATGTATTTCTAAGAAATATTTGATATTAATGTCTTTTTTGAGTGTGATGTGCTAGTGAAAGATATAACGTACGCATATTATGATTATAATAATTGATTTATTTTTTGAGTAAATGTAATAAATAAAAAATATGGAAAGACCAGGAAAAGGGTGATTGTAGTTTTAATTACTATTAACTGATATTTACGATTTAATAGTTATGTAGTACTGAAGGCATATGGAGGAGTATCAGATACACAGTAAAAAATTTTGCGTCAATGCGTCAAAAAATTTTGTGTTAAAGATTTTTATTTTAAATATTTAACACTTTTTTGTGTTAATTTAACACAATAAATGCTAAATTTACACATAAAAGTGTTAAATATTTAACACAAAATTTTTTGACGCAATGACGCAAAATTTTTTACTGTGTAAGAAGTATTTAGTGAAACAATAAAGCAAAAATCAATATTGTACTTATACCGCGTGAATACTTAATAAAATTTGTTATTTATGAATAATTGTTAACGATGAAAGTCAAATAGCTTGACAAGAATGTTAGTTTTTCTTCGGATACCCAAGTTTCGCTGCCTCTGAAAAATTATTTATTTAATTAGTTTTTTTGTAACTTCATAAATATTTCAGATATACTCTATATTAAATTTAAAAATAGTATTACCTTCAAATTCTTTTTGAAAATTGCAATAATATTTCCATACCAGCTTTCCAAGTGGTTGAATTGTGGCAGATCCAAGTCTCCTCCCATGTACTTTGGTACTGCTTTACAATCAACTAATTTCAACAGCGATTCTTTATTTGTGCCATGAAAATATATTCTTTTACGCAGTTTTTCCTTAATTGATAAATGAACCAAAATTTTAATAATTATACAATTCCATGTATTATGATATATATCTAGCCTATAGGGCTAACTGACCCTTACGGAAATTTTGCACAATATCGTGATTGAATAAAAAAATACTCATTTTTTCACTATAATATGGCCACCCGGAAAAAAATCATCGTAAATGATCATGCACGAATATTTGTCAGGAATGTCCATGTTTCATTAACGATTGTGTTTGATCAAGTGCCGTCATACCTGATCTAGCACGCTTATACCTGACAAATATTCAAGCATGATATTGGAGAAATTAAAGATGCGCTTTAAAAAATGGGCAGCAGTAAAGCTACGCGAAAAGATGGTATACCAATAGAGTCCATAAAAGCGATTGCTAAAGAAGACATCCAGTGGCTTAGAAAGGCACTAAATTAAATATAGAAAGATGAAAAGCTACTACAAGAATGGAGTAAAATAAAGGTCGGACCAATATTCAAGGTAGGGGACAGTAGCAAGACAGAAAATTATAGGAGGATTTCCCTGCGAGACGTCGGGTATACCCTATATATCATAGAATACCGTGTATATATGTATGCATATAAGGTTACTAACAAGTAACTTAACTTATAGAATAGGAAAGTCGGTAGAAAAAAGCAAAATTCGGAATAAAAATCAAGCAGGATACTGAAGGAAAAAGGTTGCGAGAGATCATATTTTTGTTCTCAACTCTCTAATCAATGAGAGGCTATAGAACAAGAGGAGTAAGTTGTACACATATTTCATTGACCTTAAGGCTGCATTTAAAAATTGGCCATTTTTTCTTAGAGGAAACTCATGTAATCCCTTAATTGAGCATGTCGATTTATTTTTAAATACAATAAATTTATGCTACTACAAGAATGGAGTAAAATAAAGGTCGGACCAATATTCAAGGTAGGGGACAGTAGCAAGACAGAAAATTATAGGAGGATTTCCCTGCGAGACGTCGGGTATACCCTATATATCATAGAATACCGTGTATATATGTATGCATATAAGGTTACTAACAAGTAACTTAACTTATAGAATAGGAAAGTCGGTAGAAAAAAGCAAAATTCGGAATAAAAATCAAGCAGGATACTGAAGGAAAAAGGTTGCGAGAGATCATATTTTTGTTCTCAACTCTCTAATCAATGAGAGGCTATAGAACAAGAGGAGTAAGTTGTACACATATTTCATTGACCTTAAGGCTGCATTTAAAAATTGGCCATTTTTTCTTAGAGGAAACTCATGTAATCCCTTAATTGAGCATGTCGATTTATTTTTAAATACAATAAATTTATGTTAATTCAATATGTTGTACGCTTGACATTAGACCTCAATTATTATTTTACTAAATCAAACATTAAGTATTTAAATAATTTAATTTGTAATAACAAACTTAATTAAACTATATTGAACTATAATGTAACACAATAAAGCGATCACAGAGACCTGGCGTTGAAAAATAACAAATCAATAAGAATTATCGTAAAATGTAAGGGAGCAAAGAAAATTTCCAAATTTTTCGATGATTTTTGACGAGCTGTCTCAATGAAAAATTACCGAGCGACTTGGTACAAAAAGCGTTTTGCGGTTCTAAAATTTTCCAATTTTTTCCAAAGAAATAGCGCAGAAAAGAAAAATTTTCACAATTTTTACTCTTCTTTTTCTTGCTCCACGGGCTTGGAAAAATTTTTTTCGATTAGAGGATCAAATCTACCAGATATCCTGTTTATTCAGCTTTAATTTCCTTTCTCCATTTTCTTACTACGTCCATTTGTGGCGAAGATATCTAAACGAATAAGGACTTTTTGGTCTTGAACCATTGATATCTTAACAACCAGTGACAATACAGAAAATTGAGGAGCAGTTTCGAGAACTGGAATAAATTTCTTTGAAAAATTTGTCAACTTAGAACAGTGTCTAATCAATTACGTATATTTTATAAACAAATCTTTTTCGTGAGTAGGGTGGAGATACCGTTTGTGGACACTGTACCGTTTTTGGAAATTTGAAGTTCAAATTATTGTATTAATAATTTATATACGTAATAGCATCATAAATTCTGATTGTATAAATGTAAGAGTTTAAAAATTCTATAAAAATATTATTTTACATTACAATTTTTGTGCCCAATCATTGAATTTCAAAGTGTCTATAACTAACGCTAAGGTGTCCAAAACCAGTGGTTCTACCCTATATAATCGGACATTCATAAGTGAAAAATTGATGATCTCGAACGAATTGACCATACGTTTTTTAGTTGTTAGTGCAATCTAAGCATTATATTGTGCTCACTGTTTTGATCGTTCAATAACTTTATTTTTCATTGCACATATATTATTAAGAATTGTAAAAGATCATTAAGATAAGATTGTGCTTATACTGCATGAATCCTTAATCAAAATTGATACATAGTTGTTGACTTCTGACTGGACAAGAATATTATTTCTTCAGATATCCAAGTTTTGCACAATCTAAAAAATCATTTATTGAATTAGTTTTTTCGTAATTATATAAAAACGTAAAATATTATGCATGAAAAAAGGTGTAACTACAAGGGATCAGATCTGGGGAGACGTGTCTAGACCCCCACTCCTCGACCCTGGCGCCAGTGTTATCTTTCCCCCTCCATTGGGCCCAGGGGTTTTCCCATCCCCTCCAGTGGTTTAAGGGAATTTCCTGGTGTAGTCAGGGCATGGGTCCACTTTCCCTTTGTCATGACATTTTTTATATATTTTATAAAATTTTCATAAATTCCTTCAATTGCTGCAATTTATCGGTATCTCTTAAGTAGATCGTTTTGTTGGTTGACAACAGTTGCTTAATATACTTGACCAAATCGGACAGCAAATGTCTACTGTGGCTGATCCCGATGCCGAAAGTATTGTAATAATCTTCCATGCCACTTTGTGTTATACCGTAGGATGATACGTCGGTAGGATCAATTGCAAATATCATTGCATCTCCTACTTTTACGCCCTTTTGACTTACTCTGCATTCGCAAAATTCTTCGATTATAAATTGGTTTAAGAAGTAGAACCCGGTGAAGTCTATCACGTAATCCATTTTTTATAATATTAAGTCTGTTAATGTGCTGTATCTAATAAATGCAATAAAAAAAAAATTTTTTTATAGATTACTCATCAATCTAGAGTGATTCAATCGATAATTTTGTGTTCTTCTAAGCGATGAAATTAATAGCGCCCAGTTTGTCGATTTCCGGTAGAAAGAATTAAAAGATCGACTCGATTTTTCGGCGGTAGATAGGTACAAATCCTAGAAGTTCATAACCAATCACTTAATGGCCCAACGATGTAATTAATATTGATTAATATCATGAATTCGATCATAAAAAGCCGTAAAATCAAAACTAGGCCGATTACAATAAATTTTAATGATTAAGCCTCATGCTATCATCGGATCAAGTGATATTAATATCGATAAGGAATTAATATCAATCCAGAGTTTTATAAAAGCTTACTTCCGAAGTAATGCTCTTGGGACCGATGAAATTAATATAATCCAATTTGACGATTTCGCATGGAAATAATGATGCTCGGGAAAAAAGGTTTAGATCTGACCAGATATGGTATTTAATACATAATCAGATCTAATCATATCTGATCAGATCTAAACAGATATAACTATATCTGAGTTGAAAAATATATCAGACATGATCAGATCTAGTCACATCTGATCAGATCCAAACAGTTATAACTATATCTGGATTGAAAAATACATTAGACGTGAAAAGATCTTATCATATCTGGCCAGATATAACTCTACAGTTATACATTGGCAATTTATCTAGGATGATAATGACAAAAATAACAACTTATAGTAGATATGTTGCTTCGGTTGATCTGGTGATATCTGATCAAATCTGAGTACATTTGTTCAGATCTTGTGATATTTAATTTAAACAATTTTTTAGTATATCTGGTCAGATCTAGTTACATCTGGTGATGTCTTGCCAGATAGAGACAATTTAAAGATTTTATCAGCTCGAAGAGCTCAAAAACAGCACTACAAGGGATCAGATCTGGGGAGACGTGTCTAGACCCCCACTCCTCGACCCTGGCGCCAGTGTTATCTTTCCCCCTCCATTGGGCCCAGGGGTTTTCCCATCCCCTCCAGTGGTTTAAGGGAATTCCCTGGTGTAGTCAGGGCATGGGTCCACTTTCCCACGCCTAAAGTGGTTTAGGCGCTAAGTGGTGTCTTGAGATGTGTGCAGGTATAGCTTGGGGGTAATAAACATTCTTATAGGTCATAAAATGAAAATTTTTGTGGGTAGGTACGGGAGGTCTAGGGTGGATAAATAAGAATGAAAAGGCTGATATTTCGTGTTTTTTTCTTTTATTTATGAATTTTCTTCACGCACACATTCATACTTATAAAAACAGATATTTTTTTTTTATTTTTTTAAAAACTACAATTATAAAATAAGAAATTACATATTATAAATTTGTAGAAACAAAAAGTAAGTTGTTTATTTATTTATTATAATTAATAGGTTACATCATGGTCATCATTGTTTACGCAGTAGGTGTCTTGGTAGTAGTTCATAGAGGTGAAAGGTGTAAAATATTTTTCAATTTCCTTGTGTATATCTTGAATTAGTCCATCATGGAAATATAATAGCTCCCAAAACATTGAATATCCTTGGTCGGCCATATGGGATCCTATGGTTGAGTTTCTTTCACAGGATTTGAAGATATCTTCAATTTCATACTCGATACATTTTACCAGTGTATCGATCTTTGGCATTTCTCTACTGTTTTTCAGCGTATTACTTCTTAAGTACGAAGCGATGCTGGTTGTAATTGATTTTTTATAATTATCAATAGGAAGGTTCTGTATGTAGTCCAGCCAGTGGTTGACTGCTGCGATAGATGATTTTAATAATAAGACAGTACTCGTCAGCAAAAAAATTCTTGTATCTTGATGATGCAATGCTATACAGCGCTCAGTCTTGAATTCACAAAATTGTATGATTAAATCTTCGAAGTGTATTTGAGAATATTTACGATAAAAGTTTTTTGATATTTCTTCGATAAAGTAATCATTTATCATTGGCAGAGAATTGCAAAGTTTTTTCCATTCTCTTACATTTAAATTTATTTCATTTCGAGATGCAGGACTACTAATTTTAACTACTGGCTTGAAACTATTTTGGCTATAACTTAGACCACAACACAATTTTTTTGTTTGAGATTTATTGAGCGACATAATTTTAGATAAAAATACAAAATCTGAGGTTCCCATGATTATTGAATTAGGGTTTAGTCAACGAATAATCATGAACTGAACTGAATAATTCTAATCTGAACAATTTATTATAAAGAGTTAGTATAAAGTGGAGAGAGGTGACGAAAGAAAAAAAAAGAGGGGATATATCCCCACTTTTTATTTTTTGAAACACAAAATTATTTGAAAAATGCGTGGAGGGGGAGGGGCGTAAGGAAAAGTGTTGTGGAGGGGATAGGGTTTTATTCATCTTAGTTTTTAAAACAGGATTTCTAAGATAAGAAGTTTTCAGTTCTATCATTTTTTTACGTACTGTACAACATCGAGGATAATATTTTTTTCTTTTAAAAAATAAAGCAACTTTTTAAACATGCAATGGCTCCGGTTATTATGCCAGAAGTAAGCGATTCACTCGAAGAAATATTATACGAGTTTTTGGTTATTAATGGTGATGAAATAGTGAATATCGATAATCCCTATTTACTGGAGCACCTTGGTCCTCTCAATGAGGAAGAAAATGATGGAGGTAAGTTTACTTTTTTTTATTTTCTTGAGGATTTACAATTATTGTTTATGTTATTAAATTAAATTTTTTTTTGATTTTTTAAAAATGAAAAAAAAATTTTTTTTTTCTAGATTTGAGTCAAGTAACCAAAAGCTTCAGGTAAAATCACCCGGAATTTTATCAAAATTTGACAGTAAGTGTAATTGCCGAGAAAACCCGTACATCGTGTTTTTAAGTGTCGACAATATGAAGAAATTCCAGCGCCGCAGCTCCTCTAACGGCCGAATAGTAGAGCAGCCATTTTATGTTGACGAGCCCGGTTGGGTGATGCTGAGCGAGTCGAACACTAATTTAATGTCGAATGACAACAAATTGATAAAGCAGGCTGATCAAGATCCGTTTTACCTAGCCCGTGGTAGAAAATCAACTATGACGATGAATTTTCCGTTTAGTAACGAAAAGAAACGCTCGTTTAATTTAAGAGACAGGCAGAAGCGTTCGGACATTTCGGATTTATTACACGAGCCATTTTTTATATCACGTGGTAAAAAAAAAAGTTATAATGATTATTATTATCACAGAGGTGACACTCGTGTAAATGAAAATAATAGAGGGATTTATTTGTATGATAAAAGAAATGAAGACAGTGATAATAATGGTTATAGTTATAAATTGTTGGAGGATAATGACGATACTGATGGGGCATCACGTGATCGCAGAGATTTTTTTGATCAACTGCTCCGAGAAAACGATCCTTTTTACGTCACTCGAGGTTAGAGCTTCTCCAATATTTAGAAAAAAAATCAAGAATATGTAATCATTTTTCAATTTATTTAATCAAGTGTTTAAACAATTAAAGAAGCTTTTTTATCAACATTTTCAACCAATCCTAGCTGTTGTATTTCAAATCACGCGCCATTACTGATGCGCCATCTATTCTGTGTATTATATATTTTATATCGCTAAAAAAAATTATATTTTTAAAGTTCACAGTTCAATATATGAGCTCTTAAGGGTGTCTCTGTTCAAAAGCACGGGAAAGTGATGGTTTATGAAAAATCGGCAAATTTAACCTAAAAAAAAACTTTTAAATAAACAGAACGATGTTTCAAATGCAGCTTGGATAAAATAAAAAACGATTTACCACAAAGTTTTAATTAAATTAATTTGCAGTTTTGATTAATTATAATTAATTGTGATAGAAAAAAAAATTGAAAAATAAAATTATTTTGACTGTCAATTGTTATTATTGAACTACCTTTGCCTGCAATATTTCCCTGCTAAACTATCAATTTTATTGTAGCTGTTACATTTAAAATCTCCCGCACTTACCACTGCGCCATCTATATATTTTAAATTTAATATTTCCTACATTTAAACAGAGAAAAATAAATATAAATATTTTTTTTTACCGCTAGATTTTTGACCAATTATTTTTAAATTAATTGTATTGCTATAAATATATTATTGTGAGTTAAATGAAAATTTTGAGTGCTCGTTCAATTAATTAGGTTCATTAGGCTCAAAAAAATGTCATAGATTGTAAAAAATAATCAATAGATGTCCAGTAGATTACAAACATCCTACTTTGCCTGAAATTTTTAATAAAATCACGGAATTATTAGCGAGAATACAGATTTAATAGATGTTGACTGGACTTCAGTCGGCGCTTGAATGACAGTCGAGCGCTCCCCACTCCCGAGTCTAACGCGGCCTGGTTCCCCTTCTCCGGCTCCCAGCTAGTGGAGGGGAGTCACTCTCCGTTCCGTGACTGCTAATTTCAGTCCTATTACTTCCATTTACACTTTTTAAACTATCAATACTATTTATTTAACATTTACTGCAGATTGGGACGACGCAATGTCCATAATATCGGCCCTAGAAATGATAATAACCTCTTCAGCGCGTTACGAAGTCAACGCGGATGACCTCAGCAGCGAATTGCAGCAACTAGGACTGCCTAAAGAACACAGTATTGTCATTGGGCGGCTGCATACCGATAATTACAATCAAATTCATGATCATTTATTGGCTCAATCTTTACGCTGTAAGTTGAAACAATAATCATTAATATTATTACGTAAATTTTTTTCTTTTAATTACCCGTAATTTTAATAAATTTCCAGTAAACGCGCTATCGTCTATAGACATAGAGACTAAAAAAGACGAGACTAAAAATTCCGTGATGGTAACTATGGGGTTAAAAATAAAAAAATTGGACGGTGATGATGAGAAAGTATCTATCAACATTCCCAAAGACAAATTGGCTGTTCTAATCGAGGGTAAGTGCGCTTTTATATATTATTATTGCGGAATAATAATGGGCTGTATACATTTTTGTGTCATAGAGATACAAGGATTACATATATTATTCATAGTATGTGTGCATAAGCTCACATGTCTGGACATGGACACACATATGCTATAATATACTCATA
This sequence comes from Cotesia vestalis, assembly GCA_000956155.1. Classification (NCBI taxonomy): domain Eukaryota; kingdom Metazoa; phylum Arthropoda; class Insecta; order Hymenoptera; family Braconidae; genus Cotesia; species Cotesia vestalis. The sequence goes on from JZSA01007409.1 coordinate 20,327, forward strand.
CGTTATGACACAAGTAGTCATAGCAATATTTTAAAGTGTGTTTTAAATTACAGAGATGAAGAAAGTACGCGGGATAATGGAAGAGATGTGCAGCATTAAAACAATGTAATTTTGTTATTAAAAAGTTTTTTTTACTAAACTTATATTTTGTGGATTTATTTATTACATACTATACTATACAAAGAAACAATACGAATTACGACTTACCTCCTAAATCCGAAAGTCCTGTAGTGCCTAAGAAATCATTAACAATTTTGGCAGTCTAAATGTTGATATTAATCGATATTAACAACATTTTAGGAGTACCAAATAATAAGTAATGTAGTTCTTGTACTTACCCCTATTTACCGTCAAAAAATCAAATCAATATTCCAATTATTTCCATGCGAAATCGTCAAATTGGATTATATTAATTTCATCGGTCCCAAGAGCATTACTTCGGAAGTAAGCTTTTATAAAACTCTGGATTGATATTAATTCCTTATCGATATTAATATCACTTGATCCGATGATAGCATGAGGCTTAATCATTAAAATTTATTGTAATCGGCCTAGTTTTGATTTTACGGCTTTTTATGATCGAATTCATGATATTAATCAATATTAATTACATCGTTGGGCCATTAAGTGATTGGTTATGAACTTCTAGGATTTGTACCTATCTACCGCCGAAAAATCGAGTCGATCTTTTAATTCTTTCTACCGGAAATCGACAAACTGGGCGCTATTAATTTCATCGCTTAGAAGAACACAAAATTATCGATTGAATCACTCTAGATTGATGAGTAATCTATAAAAAAATTTTTTTTTTATTGCATTTATTAGATACAGCACATTAACAGACTTAATATTATAAAAAATGGATTACGTGATAGACTTCACCGGGTTCTACTTCTTAAACCAATTTATAATCGAAGAATTTTGCGAATGCAGAGTAAGTCAAAAGGGCGTAAAAGTAGGAGATGCAATGATATTTGCAATTGATCCTACCGACGTATCATCCTACGGTATAACACAAAGTGGCATGGAAGATTATTACAATACTTTCGGCATCGGGATCAGCCACAGTAGACATTTGCTGTCCGATTTGGTCAAGTATATTAAGCAACTGTTGTCAACCAACAAAACGATCTACTTAAGAGATACCGATAAATTGCAGCAATTGAAGGAATTTATGAAAATTCCCCATAATTACGATAATGTAGCATGCTTAGACGACAAAGGCTTCAATGTGTTTGATGTAGTTTGGGGTACCGACTGTCGGTATCACGACCATCCAAATAAAAATTACTGTGCGCGTGACAATGCTAACCTGATGGCAAACTGGCTGAAGGATAAGAAATTCCCCAAATGTGTTGCAGTTATCGATTTAAGTGGCTATAGAACTATTAACGGCGATTTCAAGGTCAAAGAACTCTGCATCTCTCTTTTGAATAAATTTGGCCAAATGATTGATAAAGCATCATTGGTGACAGTCGTGCCTCAAGCACAAGACACTTCGGAGGAAGTTGTTGAGGCTTACAACGAGACATACTACGATAACTACGGTATAAAGTGGAAGACCGGTAATTTGCCATTGCCAATTCTCGGAGGAACAGTCAAAAAACTTCTAAGCAATTACGACGTGACAGATATTTTTGTTAGAAATCGTGAAATTGAAATGAAATTGTCGTCAATCGTTCAAGACATCGTCAAATTCGAAATTCTTCGCTTGACTGATTTTGGGTATACTGATGCGATTAATACCATTAGACCCACAATTTGCAATGTTCACGAGCACCTAAATCCACGGAAAAATGTCTGCGCTGTTATTACTAACTTCCGAATGGTCCAATTCATAATTGATATGCAGCTTTTCAAAATTACTGTCTTGGAGGATATCAAAAATTTCAAACAGATGTCGCAACAACTCCTTGATGTGGGTAATAGCAGCATTAACCAGTCAAATCTCAGTAATTTAAGCTCCAATCAGACTTACGCTGACTCTGATGTTGATAGTGCGGTCCCGGAAAGTGGGCCTGATGATTCAGATGATCTGCGTAGAGAGTTTCAGTTAGATATTAATACCGAAACATTAAATGATACAATTGATATTGATATATTGCTGGAGAGCCAAGACGTTAGAAATGATGATTTTAGTGTTATTAATTTTGATATTGATTTACTATAATATTTTATAAATAACGCTGAGATTTTTAATGATAACTAAAAATAGTCTTTGGAAAATTTTTATATCTTTGATGAAATTAATATAATTTTTTTTTTTGGTTATTATTTAATGAATTAATATAATTGATTTTTAAAAGAAATAAATATAAATTAATAATAGTGTGAATAAAAAAAAATTTATTTTGTTTTAAAAAAAGCGTGGGGTGTGAGATATTAAATGTAAGAGCAAAATTTAAAAGTTTTAATCTTTTACTATTATAAACAGTCAAAGGTTTCAAATAAAACTTTCATAGTTGCAACATATGTCTCAAAAATAATGTAATTTTTACAATTTCACACTAACACAAAGTGGCATGGAAGATTATTACAATACTTTCGGCATCGGGATCAGCCACAGTAGACATTTGCTGTCCGATTTGGTCAAGTATATTAAGCAACTGTTGTCAACCAACAAAACGATCTACTTAAGAGATACCGATAAATTGCAGCAATTGAAGGAATTTATGAAAATTCCCCATAATTACGATAATGTAGCATGCTTAGACGACAAAGGCTTCAATGTGTTTGATGTAGTTTGGGGTACCGACTGTCGGTATCACGACCATCCAAATAAAAATTACTGTGCGCGTGACAATGCTAACCTGATGGCAAACTGGCTGAAGGATAAGAAATTCCCCAAATGTGTTGCAGTTATCGATTTAAGTGGCTATAGAACTATTAACGGCGATTTCAAGGTCAAAGAACTCTGCATCTCTCTTTTGAATAAATTTGGCCAAATGATTGATAAAGCATCATTGGTGACAGTCGTTCCTCAAGCACAAGACACTTCGGAGGAAGTTGTTGAGGCTTACAACGAGACATACTACGATAACTACGGTATAAAGTGGAAGACCGGTAATTTGCCATTGCCAATTCTCGGAGGAACAGTCAAAAAACTTCTAAGCAATTACGACGTGACAGATATTTTTGTTAGAAATCGTGAAATTGAAATGAAATTGTCGTCAATCGTTCAAGACATCGTCAAATTCGAAATTCTTCGCTTGACTGATTTTGGGTATACTGATGCGATTAATACCATTAGACCCACAATTTGCAATGTTCACGAGCACCTAAATCCACGGAAAAATGTCTGCGCTGTTATTACTAACTTCCGAATGGTCCAATTCATAATTGATATGCAGCTTTTCAAAATTACTGTCTTGGAGGATATCAAAAATTTCAAACAGATGTCGCAACAACTCCTTGATGTGGGTAATAGCAGCATTAACCAGTCAAATCTCAGTAATTTAAGCTCCAATCAGACTTACGCTGACTCTGATGTTGATAGTGCGGTCCCGGAAAGTGGGCCTGATGATTCAGATGATCTGCGTAGAGAGTTTCAGTTAGATATTAATACCGAAACATTAAATGATACAATTGATATTGATATATTGCTGGAGAGCCAAGACGTTAGAAATGATGATTTTAGTGTTATTAATTTTGATATTGATTTACTATAATATTTTATAAATAACGCTGAGATTTTTAATGATAACTAAAAATAGTCTTTGGAAAATTTTTATATCTTTGATGAAATTAATATAATTTTTTTTTTTGGTTATTATTTAATGAATTAATATAATTGATTTTTAAAAGAAAAAAAAATAATTAAGCTATTTTTTACAGAGTATTTTGTAATTTTTAATTTCCCGCCAAGAAAATTTAAAATTTTCAAAAATCGGGAAGTTATTGGTTTTACCCCGTTTTTCAGAAAATGAGTTTTCATCAGATCGGAAGGTTTTTTTTAGGGAAATTCAGGGTCATTGCAAAGGTCTCGACTTAAATCTCTGCTTTTTCAAAATTTCATATCATTTTCACGGAAAATCAATTTATTATGATAAATATTTAGGCTGCATTCAAAAATGCTCTTTCTAGATACATAATTAAGAAATGACCTCGTATCTCGTGAACTATTGACATTTTTAAAGATATAAGCTCATCCTGATGTTACACTCATCGAGACCTTTCATTTGAGTACCCACATCAATTTTTCATATATTTTATATATTTATATATTCCAAAAATACCATATATATAAAATATATAAAAAATAGCATGTGGGTACTTAAATGAAAGGTCTCGATGAGTTTCACATCAAAATGAGTTTATATCTTAAAAAATGTCCAAATTTTAACTTCCCAATTTTTAAAACACGTTTTTCATAAATGTATATATGTATACTTGAGTTATTCCATCGCAAAAAGATTATGAAAAAATATATATAAGTTTTCAGCTTTTCTAATATGTTTTGTTTTGTTTTTCATTTGTCTATTTATTATTATTATTTTTTATTATTGTTATTATTATTATTATTATAATTATCATTATTGTGCTTGCTATACACTGTGCGTAATTTATTAAGCACGAAAAAGTTGCCTTTGTTCTTTATCTCACTCTGTTATAAAAAAAATAAAAAATAAAAAAATAAAATAAAATGTGGATATGTCGAAAACTCATCTAAAAAATACGACACTTTTTAAAAATTTTAAAAAATAATTTTCAACCTAAAATTTTATATTGCTCTTGCGGATACTCGACCTCGATATGTGTTGGATATTATAAGCAACGAGTCTTTATTACTACAATAATTAATTAATTAATTAATTATTTATTTCTTATCATGGAAGTCATCGTGTGTAAAAATATGAATTTTAACTAAAAAACAGTAAATTTATATTATAATTACAAATTATAAATTATTAATACGGATGAAAGCTTCAATTACATTAATATATTATTTATATATTTATATTTATATTTATATATATAATTAAAAATTATACTATAGCTTAGCTTATAAAATTTCCTCAAAAACGAGTACCAACAACCTTATATTCAACCCACCGTCAAAATCTCACTCAAAAAACGTTTACTGTATAATTAACTCACAGTGGTCACAATATATGATTATTAAAGCAAGATATAAGCTCATCCTGATGTTACACTCATCGAGACCTTTCATTTGAGTACCCACATCAATTTTTCATATATTTTATATATTTATATATTCCAAAAATACCATATATATAAAATATATAAAAAATAGCATGTGGGTACTTAAATGAAAGGTCTCGATGAGTTTCACATCAAAATGAGTTTATATCTTAAAAAATGTCAATAATTAAGAAATGATCTTGTATAGTTCACAATTCACAGTAATCACACAGTGACTGAAAAATTCCTAATTACTATTAATTTGACTGTTAATATAATTTTTTAAAGTGATTAAAAAAAAAAATCAAGTCGATAATTTATAATTAATTTATTTTTCATGTAATTTTTTTTTCCATCAAATGAATATACAAAGTTTACACTCACAATTTCCGACAAAAGTACTTAGTTAATATACATTAACATTAAATAATGAATAATAAATAACCACTCATATTAGTCGATTATTTTTAATTGCCATACAAAACTCATCATACATCTTTAATTTTAAATACGTCAATCATCGATTCACAACAATAATTGAATTAATTAATATTAATCATTAATATTAAAAATTTAACGTAATTAATATCTAAAAAAAAAAAAAAATCATATAAAAAATTAATATTAAATATAAACGGAGCGAAAAAATTCTACAATAATCTAATCAGTCTTTATACAATATTCGTACATTAATTTCCGCATATAATTATAATTAATAACAAAAGCAATTAACGTTAATAATTAATTAATTTAGGTATATACAATTAAAAACAAGTGGGTATGTTTTATCCTTAAGTCTCTATTCTCCAAGCATTTTTTTTTTTTTTTTTTTTTAATAAATATTAATTAATAAATCAGATATCAATTATTGATCAGATACGTCAGATATTGATCAGATATGCCATATATCTGTCATTTAACCACCAGATAAATTATATAAGCTCAATATCTGATCAGTATTTGATCAAATACATTAGATCAGTCATATAATGATCAGATAGGTCATATATGAACCAGATATTGATCAGATACATCAGATAGTAGCCATATAAATGATTTATAAATAACTGATCGAAATTGAAATCAAAATCTGATACAATTGATCAGATATCAATTATTGATCAGATACGTCAGATATTGATCAGATATGCCATATATCTGTCATTTAACCACCAGATAAATTATATAAGCTCAATATCTGATCAGTATTTGATCAAATACATTAGATCAGTCATATAATGATCAGATAGGTCATATATGAACCAGATATTGATCAGATACATCAGATAGTAGCCATATAAATGATTTATAAATAACTGATCGAAATTGAAATCAAAATCTGATACAATTGATCAGATATCAATTATTGATCAGATACGTCAGATATTGATCAGATATGCCATATATCTGTCATTTAACCACCAGATAAATTATATAAGCTCAATATCTGATCAGTATTTGATCAAATACATTAGATCAGTCATATAATGATCAGATAGGTCATATATGAACCAGATATTGATCAGATACATCAGATAGTAGCCATATAAATGATTTATAAATAACTGATCGAAATTGAAATCAAAATCTGATACAATTGATCAGATATCAATTATTGATCAGATACGTCAGATATTGATCAGATATGCCATATATCTGTCATTTAACCACCAGATAAATTATATAAGCTCAATATCTGATCAGTATTTGATCAAATACATTAGATCAGTCATATAATGATCAGATAGGTCATATATGAACCAGATATTGATCAGATACATCAGATAGTAGCCATATAAATGATTTATAAATAACTGATCGAAATTGAAATCAAAATCTGATACAATTGATCAGATATCAATTATTGATCAGATACGTCAGATATTGATCAGATATGCCATATATCTGTCATTTAACCACCAGATAAATTATATAAGCTCAATATCTGATCAGTATTTGATCAAATACATTAGATCAGTCATATAATGATCAGATAGGTCATATATGGATCAGATATTGATCAGATACATCAGATAGATCATATACTTTTTGTAACAATCAGATATTCAAATTCTGTATCAGATAATCAAAATTTGGCTCAAATTCAATACATATTTTTTTTTTTTTGGTTTTTACCTAATTAAGCGCATCATATATATGAAAGCTTTGATAAATACATTTTAGTAATTAACCAAATATATCTTAATTAGTAATAATAATTGAGTATTGTTGTCCGTTATTGTTACATGATACTGTTACTTTTTTATTTTTTTATACTTTTTGTTATTTTATATGCAAATATAGTTTAAGCTTTTTTTTCATTATTATTATTGTTATTATTATTATTATTGTTATTTATCCATTTACGTAGATATTTATTTTTTTTTAATTTAATAAATATATATATATTTGATAATGCGTTGAATCTAGGTCACTAACAAATACAAAAATTACAGTAAAAAAATATTTTCAGTAAAAAGGGATGGTAGCATTTTTATTATTATTTTTATATAAAGATATATATATTTTTTTTACCACAAATTTTAACTTCCCAATTTTTAAAACACGTTTTTCATAAATGAATATATGTATACTTGAGTTATTCCATCGCAAAAAGATTATGAAAAAATATATATAAGTTTTCAGCTTTTCTAATATGTTTTGTTTTGTTTTTCATTTGTCTATTTATTATTATTATTTTTTATTATTGTTATTATTATTATTATTATAATTATCATTATTGTGCTTGCTATACACTGTGCGTAATTTATTAAGCACGAAAAAGTTGCCTTTGTTCTTTATCTCACTCTGTTATAAAAAAAATAAAAAATAAAAAAATAAAATAAAATGTGGATATGTCGAAAACTCATCTAAAAAATACGACACTTT
>JZSA01007411.1:0-20146 GCA_000956155.1 Cotesia vestalis
TTGATTTTAATTTAGACGCAATTTTGCTTGCTTGGATTGCCATAAGTAATTTAAATACTAATTTTATTAGTATTTACATTGATTTTTGGTGTCAATGCAGTTAAAAATGTCATCTGTTGTACAAAGGCGCTCTCAATTGTAATTTCGGAGCGACATTGATCACATGGAAATATTATGAGCGATCAACGCACTAATTAGATTAGTATTTGCATTGATTTTTAGCGTCAATGCAGGCTAAGATTACCATTGCTCTTAAAAAGACGCTCTTTAATTCAAATATCATTATTATCATAGTTTTCCAGATAAAAGGAAATTGAGTATAATTAAATTTTACAAACAATATATAACTATAAATTTTCGTAAATTAAATAAGAAGATTAGGTATTGATTTTGAATGTCAATGCCGTCTAAAAATGCCAGATATTGTATGGCTGCAAGTATTTGCATTTTAATACGAATAAAAATCGTAAAAAAAAAAAAAAAAAGTTAAATTAAAATCTAGACGCGATATTACAAACATTTGATACTATGACACACTAATTTTGTATGCCTAGGTAGAGAATAAAACAGTGACAGTGATAAGTGACAAGTAAATACATATAACACAAAATAAAATAAAAAAGTGTATAAAACGCTTGGGTTTATTGTCCTTTAGGCTTTACTGCACGGTCCACATGAGAATTGTCGGCGGAGAAGAGTATAGAGAAGGACAATGTACCACAATCTCAATCTGGTATCTCCGTTCTTCGCGAGTGTGTAAGTATATACGTGTGTGTTAAACTAAACGAGTCGATCGATACGAGTACGCTATAGAACACACAGAGCAGTGGAGACTCGAGGGCGATACTCCGATGCCACTAGCATCCTGTACGGGTATCGTAGAAGGGTCGTGGTCGTGGTCTCAATAATGCCATTCTGTATTATGTATTCTATATTCTATATTCTGCTTTATATGCTGGGTAAAGTATATCCTAACCTACCCCGTAATATCTACTGGTGGTTGAGTTCTTCTAAAAATTATATCTTTTATACTATAATAATTAAAATCACGATACAAAAAAACAATCTAAAATTGTCTACTAAAATACACAAGCCCTTCTTTGCTCGAAAATTTGAATAAAAACACCGAATTATTAGCGAGAATACAGATTTTATAGATGTTGACTGGACTTCAGTCAGCGCTTGAATGACAGCCGAGCGCTCCCCACTCCCGAGTCTACCGCAGCCTAGTCCCCCTTCTCCTTTTTATTCTGCAATATTTCCTTGCCAGATTATCAATTTTATTCTAGCTGTTACATTTAAAATAAAATCACGGAATTATTAGCGAGAATACAGATTTAATAGATGTTGACTGGACTTCAGTCGGCGCTTGAATGACAGTCGAGCGCTCCCCACTCCCGAGTCTAACGCGGCCTGGTTCCCCTTCTCCGGCTCCCAGCTAGTGGGGGTCTTACTCTCCGTTCCGTGACTGCTAACTTCAGTGTTATTACTTCTATTTACAATTTATAAACTATTAATAACAATTATTTAGATTTAAATCATAAAGTACGATAAATAAAATTTTATTTACACATTATATTATCTTAATTTTTCAAAGAATCTTATGTTTAAAAATTTTTTTTTTATATATCTTATATTAAGAATTAAAATTAAAGTAGATAAAAATTTCACTATTTTTACTATTTATAATAATAAAGTATTTATGATTCATTCATAATTTTTTTATTTTCTGTAATCTGCGTGAGCGAGCTGGACAAGCTGAAAATAGAATGAAATTATCATAAAAATTGAAGAATAATATAAAAAATAAAATATATATAAATATGTTTTATATGTCTATATATAAAATATGTGACAGTAAAAAAGAATGTGTGAAAAAACAATAGTGTGGAAGTAATGCGGATATTTCTGCTCGATCTAACTGCTTCATCCCAAATAAAGAGACAATGATAACATTATTGTCATATAAATACAAATATGAAAAAAATAACAAATATAATTATCCTTAGATAAATATTATTGTAAAAAATATTAATTAGTTATAATAAAAATAATGTTAATAAATTAATTAATTTACGTTAATACGCGTGATGTAATAAAGCATTAATAAAAAGAAAAAAAATTTTAATTAAAAAAAAAAAAAAAAAGTTAAATTAAAATCTAGACGCGATATTACAAACATTTGATACTATGACACACTAATTTTGTATGCCTAGGTAGAGAATAAAACAGTGACAGTGATAAGTGACAAGTAAATACATATAACACAAAATAAAATAAAAAAGTGTATAAAACGCTTGGGTTTATTGTCCTTTAGGCTTTACTGCACGGTCCACATGAGAATTGTCGGCGGAGAAGAGTATAGAGAAGGACAATGTACCACAATCTCAATCTGGTATCTCCGTTCTTCGCGAGTGTGTAAGTATATACGTGTGTGTTAAACTAAACGAGTCGATCGATACGAGTACGCTATAGAACACACAGAGCAGTGGAGACTCGAGGGCGATACTCCGATGCCACTAGCATCCTGTACGGGTATCGTAAAAGGGTCGTGGTCGTGGTCTCAATAATGCTGTAAAGTTAAGATATTTAAAATTTTTAAATTATTTTTTTTTCTAGTCCAAAGAAAAATAAATTAAAATTTCAAATAAATCTTGAAACATTGACAAAAAACAAGTGTGTTGATTTTGAGCGTCAATGCTATTCAAAAACGTATAAAATTGTATAAAGGCAATTTTTACTGAAAATTTGACGCGACATTATTAGCAAGTAGTAACTCAACTCATCAGAGGATCGATAAAGATATTATTTGCATTGATTTTGGGTGTCAATGCAGTTCAAAAGCGTCTTAAGTCGTTCATAAACTCTGTTGATTTTAATTTAGACGCAATTTTGCTTGCTTGGATTGCCATAAGTAATTTAAATACTAATTTTATTAGTATTTACATTGATTTTTGGTGTCAATGCAGTTAAAAATGTCATCTATTGTACAAAGGCGCTCTCAATTGTAATTTCAGAGCGACATTGATCACATGGAAATATTATGAGCGATCAACGCACTAATTAGATTAGTATTTGCATTGATTTTTAGCGTCAATGCAGGCTAAAATTATCATTGCTCTTAAATAGACGCTCTTTAATTCAAATATCATTATTATTATAGTTTTCCAGATAAAAGAAAATTGAGTATAATTAAATTTTACAAACAATATATAACTATAAATTTTCGTAAATTAAATAAGAAGATTAGGTATTGATTTTGAATGTCAATGCCGTCTAAAAATGCCAGATATTGTATGGCTGCAAGTATTTGCATTTTAATACGAATAAAAATCGTAAAAAAAAAAAAAAAAATTAAATTAAAATCTAGACGCGATATTACAAACATTTGATACTATGACACACTAATTTTGTATGCCTAGGTAGAGAATAAAACAGTGACAGTGATAAGTGACAAGTAAATACATATAACACAAAATAAAATAAAAAAGTGTATAAAACGCTTGGGTTTATTGTCCTTTAGGCTTTACTGCACGGTCCACATGAGAATTGTCGGCGGAGAAGAGTATAGAGAAGGACAATGTACCACAATCTCAATCTGGTATCTCCGTTCTTCGCGAGTGTGTAAGTATATACGTGTGTGTTAAACTAAACGAGTCGATCGATACGAGTACGCTATAGAACACACAGAGCAGTGGAGACTCGAGGGCGATACTCCGATGCCACTAGCATCCTGTACGGGTATCGTAAAAGGGTCGTGGTCGTGGTCTCAATAATGCGTAGTAACTCAACTCATCAGAGGATCGATAAAGATATTATTTACATTGATTTTGGGTGTCAATGCAGTTCAAAAGCGTCTTAAGTCGTTCATAAACTCTGTTGATTTTAATTTAGACGCAATTTTGCTTGCTTGGATTGCCATAAGTAATTTAAATACTAATTTTATTAGTATTTACATTGATTTTTGGTGTCAATGCAGTTAAAAATGTCATCTGTTGTACAAAGGCGCTCTCAATTGTAATTTCGGAGCGACATTGATCACATGGAAATATTATGAGCGATCAACGCACTAATTAGATTAGTATTTGCATTGATTTTTAGCGTCAATGCTGGCTAAGATTATCATTGCTCTTAAATAGACGCTCTTTAATTCAAATATCATTATTATTATAGTTTTCCAGATAAAAGGAAATTGAGTTAAGACAAAAGCTAACTAACTTAATTAATTAACAAAAAAAAAAAAAAAAAAGAAACAATCCTTCTCTGAACCGCTCTAAGCTATTCTAAGAATAGGGTGCCGAAAATTTCAGCCTTGACTATCAACTATAGTTCATAAAAAAATTATTTTTTTGAGAAATTAATAATAATTCATCTCGAAATAAACTAATTATAAAAATTATTGATAAATTTTATTTATTAATTGAATTTTTTATATTTCTAGAAAGAATTGTAATTTTCTTAGATGTTACTTTCGAGAAATTTCAAAAATTCTAAATCGAAAATCAGCGCTTCATTTTTATGATTATTATTATTTCAAACACTTGAGTTTCTTAATAATGACAGATACAATAAAGATGTCCCTTTCACGAGCTTTACTAATGATCCAGAACATTGAAGTGTCAAATTAAAATAACATCTGTATCTTTTAATCAATAAAAAACTTTTTTATTTTTTTTAAATTATAAACATTATTTTTTATCATTTTTGTAAAAAATTTCGGGTGTAAATTATTTTTAATTGATTCAATCTTTCAGAAGTAAAATTCTCTCTCAAAGATTTAATCCATATAATTAATAAAAAAAAAATTACCAATTTTTTTTTATTAAATAAAAATTTTAAAAATTATTTTCTTTAATATAATTATTGTTTGAAGTATTTAAAATTTATTTTTTATTAAAAAATTACAAAATTACTCCTTCAAAATATTTAAAAAATTTTACCATTTAAACAAATAAATACCGATGAAAAAGTTTAAGTATTTTTGTTAACAAATTTAAATTTAATTACTGACGTTTATTTTAATAATACGCTTCGCTTCCCCAGACTATATATATTTATATATCTGATCCCTTTATCACCATGTTTTATGTCATTTTAACACGGCATCCCTTTTGTTTTCATAATATAACTTTAGCTCCAAACTTTAATTTACGAAAAATAAAAAAATCCCCCAAATAAGTTTTTAAGGAAAAAAAAATAATTTTTTTTTCTTTGCAGAAATTTTTTTAATGATTAAGAAAATTATAAAAAAAGTTTCGACGATTTTACATGGTAAAGGTATAAATATACCCGTCCGACCACTTGGCAGGTGCAGAGTAACTTAATACAACCACGGAGCTGGTCCTCTCTATCTGTATAGTATACTACTCACTGATTTATATTGAATTATATTGTTATTATTATCATTATTTTTGTTATTTTATATCATATATATAATATACTGTGTATATTGTTGGTACTTATGGGCTTAAGAATTTTTACAAGCAAATATTTTAAGTAAAAACATCACACTCTCTTTCACTTAATTTCTTTCGGTGATTATCTTTAAATTACTCTTATGTAATGTAATTTAATAAATTATTCATTTTTTATTTTTATTTCGAATATTTTAAATTTTTAATTTTACCGCCAAAATTAAATTTGAACTATTATTGACAATTACAAGTCGAAAAAAATTAAAATTTTAACAAAATTTCCAGAATTTCATCTCAATACTCAAAATTCAAAATTTTAACAAAAATTTTCAAAATTTTACTAAAAATCCCCAACTTGCATTTTTTCTCAGTAAAAAATTTCCAAAATTTTCTCCAAAATAAAAAAATCAAAATTTTCAAAATTTAAATGCTCAAAATTGAAAATTTTTACTAAAAATCCCAAAAAAAAAATTTTTTCAGTAAGAAATTTTCAAAATTTTTTTCAAAATAAAAAAAATCAAAATCATCCCAAAAATTTTCAAAATTTAATTTTAAATCTCAAAACTAACAAAAAAATTTTGAATCACTATCAAAAATCCCAAATAAAAATTTTTTCAAAATTTTGTCCAAAATAAAATTCAAAACTTTGAATTTCGTCTTTGCAACTGATTCGAACCTTTAACATGCGTCCAATATTCCCAAAAGCCTAAAAATCCAAAATTTCTCACTCATCAATTAAATCCGTTGAATATTCAAGCGCAATAAAAATACCAAAAAATCCAAAACTAAACGGTAAAATAAACCTCGGACTTGAGATTCGTGAGCTCGTAAAAACTATCCACATATATATAAAGGGTCGCAGGCGCATACCCAAAGAGCAGGTGTTGTTCGTAGCCTGTACCCTCTCTTTCCTCAGAACCCATCTCCTTTCCCTTGGACCTCTCTACCCTCGCCCTCTTTATAATTTTCTCTTATTTTCAAGCTTACCCAAAAATTCAAAATTCCCACCACAACAACTTACCTCATTTCAAATTCCAGATCCAAAAATTAATTCAGAAAATTTCTCCTTTTTTTTTTTTTTTTTTTTTTTTGTCGACGAATTAATCCAAAAGCCCACTCACGAAATCATGCTCACTCACTTTTTCACAAATCTTAAAACTTTAAAATCGAAAATCACAAAGTGAAAATTTTCCAAAAAATCAAAAACATCACATATAATTTTCAAATTCAAATATCTTAATTAATAATTAATAATTAAACAACAAAAATACGCGATGTTGCTTAAGTGAGTAGCACGCTGCTAATGCGTCGGCGAAAATCCAACCGAGAGGCTATAGTGGCTATACAATCGCTGAAGATATACATATATATTTATATATATATAGCTAGAAGCCGACGTTTGGTAAAAAAGGACAGTGAAAGATTGCCAAATGAAAGATAAAGACGGAGAGAGAATTTTAGTGTTAAATCTGGATATGCGCAGACGCAGCCGTCCCACCCTTCCCCTTTTATTCCAGCTCGATATATGTATATGTATATATATATAGGCTGGAGAGAGGGAAGCTGGAGGTATAGGTATTCAGGTTCGGGTGTCTTCGGGCGAGAGCGTCCACCCACCCACTACACCCTTTTCCGTGGCTGTGTTGAGGCGCTTAGTATTGAACACGGTAGTTATCGATAGATTGTTATTATTGTTGGTTGTATTTTTTCAGGTATTGTTGGGGAAAATGGAGTAGGTGTAGGTGTAGGTGTAGGTTGTTGGACTCTGGGAAAATGACAAGCTGTCGGCCTAGTTGGAAAACAATTATTTTGTTTTAAATTGGAAATTTCACGATTACATCAATATGATTTTATAAGCTACTATTGTAGTTTGCTTTGCGGTTTTTATGATATGAGGTTTGTTCCAGGGTGGGGGTAATGGGATTTTAGGGAGGTAAACAAGGAAGATTGTTTGTAAACAATGCGGTTTTGGAGGTGCTGGGGTTGCTTCAAGATAGTTGCAGGAGGAACTGTTTTTGGCTTTTGGGGTAGAACAATGATTGTTGCAATTTTTGGGAGAAATTTCGAGATTTTTGTTGAACAATTAGAAGCTTTGTTTCAAACTAATTGTTTTTAATTGGAATTGGAATTTGATAAATTGTTTACAAACAATTTAAAGTTTCTTGAAACAATTTTTAACAGCTTTGTTTCAGAACAATAATTCCCAATTTTTGATGCAGAACAATGATAATTTGACTTTGGTTCAAAATTTGACAGCATCAATATTGATTTTTGATACATTGTTTCCAAACAATTGAAACATATTACCGACAAACAATTCAAAATTCATTGAAACAAATTTAACCAGCTTTGTTTCAAAACAATAATTCACACATTTTCTTCAAAATTTGACAACCTAACCATTGTTTCCAATAAAAATTCTTCTTTATTAATTTATAAAATTATTTTTGAACTTCCAAAACAATTTTGTTGCAAAACAAAACTTAGTTTCTCAAATTTAACCAAACAAAAAAAAAATTTTCTCTACTTTTGACAACAATAAAATTTTAATTCCAACTTTGTTTACAAACAATCTCAAAACTTTCAATGTTCCGTTAATATTTCAACAGTCGGTTAAAGCAAACTAAACTTGATCAAAAATAGATGTCCAGCCGCTTTATAATTAATTTTGTTTCCAAACTTTGTTTCCAACAATTGTTCAAACTTTTCCCGTCAATTTTGAAACAAAGTGTCATTCTTAAAAAATAAAATAAGGGCAATGTAACTTATACTAGATAATTGTCACAAAATCGATATAAAATTATATTATAAAAAAAATAATTAAAATTTTGTTCGAAAAAATTTTAATTTAAAATTTACGAAAAAAATTTTGGCGCTAGTAATTACGCAATCATCGAGCATTCTTATTTCAGTACAATGTGCTTATAACACAAGCATATATTATCACTGACATATATTTTTATTACTGCAATCAATATATCGAACGAATACGAATATGTACCGCCTTGTTTCGTATTCGTTTTTTTGGTAGAAAAAAGGGATTTTTTGAAGTTTGCTATTTTTTAACCAAAAAATTCGGAGATCATAAAAATTAATTCATTTATTATAAATTTCTATCTCTAGATACATAAATAAGAAATTACCTTGTATCTTGAGAGCTATTGACATTTTTAAAGATATAAGCTCATCCTGATGTTAGACTCATCGAGAGCTTTCATTTAAGTACCCACATCAATTTTTCATATATTTTATATATTTATATATATATATGTATATATGAAAAATATATAAAAAATGCATGTGGGTACTCGAATGAAAGCTCTTGATGAGTGTAACATCGGGATGAGCTTATAAATTAAAAAATGTCAATAGTTAAAAAAATATCGTGGAATTTAATAAAAATTAAATATTTAAAAATTTCGGGCCAAAAGCAATTTTTTTAAACTATTATAAATATTTTATATCAAACTAAAAAAAAAACTTTAAATGCGCTCTTAAAAATTTTCAAAAGAATAAAAACAATTAAAAATTTTTTATTACACAAAAAAAAAACAATCACCCACCCCCTAACAATTCCTCCTTTCCAGCGTGAAGTAATATCAATCCACATTGGTCAAGGCGGCGTGCAAATGGGCAACGCGTGCTGGGAGCTGTACTGCCTGGAGCATGGAATCCAGCCAGACGGAGTGTGTCCTTCTCCAGAGTCCAACGACGGATTCCAGACATTCTTCAACGAAACAGAAACGGGGCATTTCATCCCACGAGCAGTTCTGATCGACTTGGAGCCGACAGTTATCGACGAAGTGCGGTCGGGAACTTACCAACGGCTGTTCCACCCTGACCAGATGATAACCGGTAAGGAAGATGCGGCCAATAACTTCGCCAGAGGGCACTACAGCCTCGGCCGTGAGATAATCGACGAGGTGCTGGACAAGTTGCGGCACGTGGTCGATAAGTGCGAGGGCCTGCAAGGGTTCCTGATCTTCCACGCGTTCGGCGGAGGAACCGGCTCCGGACTGACGTCTCTGCTGATGGAGCGACTGTCGCAGGATTACTCGAAAAAATCCAAGCTGGAGTTCGCGATCTATCCCTCTCCGCACATTTCTACAGCGGTGGTGGAGCCCTACAACGCCATCTTGACGACGCACACGACACTGGAGCACTCGGACTGCGCGTTCCTGGTAGATAATGAAGCGATCTACGATCTCTGCCGTCGGTGTCTTACCATCGACCGGCCTACTTACACCAATCTCAATAGGATAATCGGGCAGATAGTTTCGTCGATCACCGCGTCTCTGAGGTTCGACGGAGCGCTCAACGTCGACCTCACTGAGTTCCAGACGAACTTGGTGCCCTATCCCAGGATCCACTTTCCTCTGGCCACCTACGCGCCGATTATTTCCACGGAAAAGGCCTACCATGAGCAGCTCAGTGTCATGGAGCTCACTGCGGCTTGCTTCGAACCCGGCAACCAAATGGTCAAGTGCGACCCCAGGAAGGGAAAGTACATGGCCTGCTGCTTGCTATATCGCGGCGATGTTGTTCCCAAGGATGTCAATGCTAGCATTGCCAGCATGAAGGTCAAAAGGGGGATCCAGTTTGTTGATTGGTGTCCGACTGGATTCAAGGTTTGTTACAAATTCTTGGGAGTCAAAACTAATCCCTCATATGCAGTAAAAAAATTACGAAAATGATTGGAATTTTTTTTTTAATTAATATGAATGTCGGCCGTACACAGCGCTAGATTCCCAGGTTATCTAAGCGCCGAAGGACATCTTCAAAAATTTATATAGCGCAGTTATCAGAGTCTCTTACTACCGACTAAAAGTTCTGGGTTCGAATCCCGGACGGAAATTCCGTTTTTTTTTTTCGGTTACTGCAATGAATCTTTTTTTTTCAGTGTATAATATCAACAATTACCATCATCAAAATGCTTTTCTAAAAAGTTGGCCGGTTGTCGTATCGTTTTACGTCACCTGTGACTATTTTATTTGGTTGTTGATTGGTCGACTGAGATAGTGGCGGTATTTTTGAAAGAATGAAGGCGAACTAGTTTAATAAAGAGCAATTGTTCATTTATTTAGGTGGGGATAAATTACCAACCTCCAACGGTAGTTCCGGGAGGAGATCTTGCCAAGGTACAGAGGGCAGTAGCGATGCTTGCGAACACTACTGCGATCGTCGAACCCTGGATGCAGCTCAATAGGAAATTTGATCTTTTGTATAGTCGCAGAGCTTTTGTTCACTGGTTAGTGACAAAAAAAAATTTTGACATAAAAAAATGATTATTAAAACTAAATTTACAGGTATATCGGTGAGCAAATGGAAGAAAGTGAATTTAATGAAGCACGAGATGACTTAGCGGCTTTAGAAAAAGACTACCGTGAAGTTGGTATGGACGCAACGGAAGGTATGGACGTCGGTGGGGAAGATGAGGTCTAAATTTTTTTATAAAAATATATATTAACTATTTGTAAATATATTTTATAAAATAATAATAATAAAATCATGAAAAAATAAAATCCTCAATTTTTAAATCATTTATCTTATTCAGGTATCAATTTTTCCCGCTTAATAACAATCGCCTGAAAACACTTGTTAGCATGTTCAATTTCCGCCGTGAACTTATCAACTTCCGTGTCATTATTCGTACTTTGTATCACTTGATCACGTTTATAATCATAATATTGCACCTGAAGATAAACCAATATCAAAGCAAGTGACAAATACTCAATCTGAAGTTTAACCAGTTCTTCATCATCATCATCAAATGGCTTTTTCAGAATAGAAGACAATGGTATATTAGATGACTTCGCGACTAATTTGCCACTCTTCTCAATATCTTTCAATTTCTTCTTTACTTCAGATATTTCTTTGTTATCACAAATGTCCATGCTGTCAATCTTTATCTTATCCTTCCAATCCTCCAAAAACTTCCCGAAGTCATCATTGAAAGATTCGTACACAAGGAATATATTTATACAGTCACCCAAGCTTTTGTGGTATAAAATTCTACTTCTCAGTTTTCTCTTCTTTATTTGGTCCCGGGCTGGATTCAGTATTTTGATCTTCAATTCATCGACAACTTTTTCCAAAAACTCTGGAGTGTAGGTTTGATTACTGGGTGCAAGGTCTGCGTTCAATCTTGCAGATTTATGTTCTCTTGATGCTCTGGTAGGATTTCTTCCAGAAATAAAAGACGAAGCTTGATTAACAGAGCTTCCAGCAGCAGTAGTAGTATCATCAGCCATTATGACATCATCATCTTCAAGAGTTGCTGCAGTATCACCAGAAGTACCAGCAGCATCACTAGAAGTAGTTGCACCAGCAGCATCGCCAGAAGTAGCAGCAGCACCAGCACCTTCAGCAGCAATTTTTTCCAACTCCTTCTCCTTTTTTTTCTCCTCAGCTTTTTTCTTCTTCTTGTCAATCATTCGGATCCGAGCATCAAGAACCTCAATCTCTCGTTTCAAATCCTGTATCTTGTCAGTAATATTGTGAACACACGTCTCTACAAATTCCGTAATCCGATCCTTCATCTTTTGGATTTCTTCATTGCTAATAGAAGAAGGAGAGTTTAGCTTTTTAATCGCGTTGTCGTACAAGCTGAACGAATTTCGCATCCGGCATTCCAACTGCTCCTGTTCAACCAACAATAGCTTAGCCTCACTCGACCTATTGTGATAATCCTTTATCTCTCCCAAAGGTGGGATGTCGTTAATACGAATTTTCTTCAAAACACCCGGAAACTTATCCCTCGCTTCTTCAAACTTCGTCAATAAATATTGACACAAATTTCCCATAAATTCATTACAATTTTCCAAATTGTAGCTATCATCAAGAAGATACAATAAATCCACTGATTTTCCAAAAGCTTCAATTTCAGCAATTCCGTCCTCCAGTATCATTATTTCATCATCATTTTTAGCCTTCAAACGATCGTACATTTTAACAAGCGCATATTCTTCAGCTCTCTTCTTCTTTTTAGGTGGTGGATCAATTTTAACACTCGGATTTAAATCATTTTTAGGATTCGGCAATCCATAAATCTTCGTAGGCGGAAATTTGATATTGGGTGTTTTTAAAATATCTTCAACAATCGTCGAAGTTTGAGTAACACCTTGATTGTCTTTCAAAATCTTAATATAATCTTTGAATTTTTCAATCTTGTACGGAAGAATAGCTTCCAAACTTTTCAAAGTTTCATCCAACAGATCTTGACACTCAATAGGCACAATTTTTTTCGGTATCTCTTCAACTTCATTCTTTCTAGCATCAAAAGGCTTGACCTTGGCAAAGCCTTTAGTTCTTCTAGCGCCTCTCCTTATTTTGGTCCTTTCTTCTGGCACGTCCGAACTAGATTTATCACTATCACTATCTTCAGGCTTCCTCTTCCTTCCCTTCGGAGTCTCACGCGGCAGAAATCTCAGATTAGACTCTCCCAGAGGAGAAATCTCAGCGAATTGAAATTTACTCGCAGTATGTTCCATCGCTTGTGGAAACTGTCGCAGAGATCCAATATTAACAGCTCGTCTGAATTTAACATCCGACGCGATAATTTGCTGGAATCTAATCAACTTGTCACTTACTGAAACTGCGAATCGTTTATTTTTCGAAGTATAAACAAGCGAACCATTGAGAATATTTATTCTTAGAGCTTCAAAGTGTCTTATTCTAGCGTTGAACTTTAGCGCCAATTTGTTGTGCCGGTTAATAATTCTTCTGACTCTTTTCTCCAACCGGTCCAAATGATCGATGTCCAAATCATCGAAATTGGGGAAGCGCATGAAGATATCATCTCTTTTTACTCTCATACTTTGATGATCTGTTGAAGAAGCAGATGCTTTTTTTGTAAACGATTCATATGCTTGCGTGAATTCACGGATAAAAATACTGATATTAATTTTTATGTTATCATAAAATGACATCAACGCTGCCATACTTTCATTGACATCGATTTCAGCCATTCTATTCTGTTCGTTCATTATTTTCTAAGTTACTATTTTATCGCTTAAACAATAACTCATCTAATATATACTGCAATAAAAAAAAATTTTTTTTTTAAAATCACTATCAAATTTTACCTTCAAAAAGAATTTTATTGCATTAAAGACTTTTGTTTTTGAACCAACAGATAATATTCCTTCTCTAAACGACTTCTTGTGTTCTGCAAAAGCGTTTTTGTTTTCTTGACTTCTTCAATCTGTTCAGAAGTCAGTTTCTGCACGTTCTTCTGAAGAATATGTCTTTCCTCATCGATGGTAATTTTCAAGATTTCATAAATTTGATTGCTAAGCTCTGCAAAGTCTTTACTTATCTCTCGAGCCAGTGGAGCCATCATATTTTCATAGTTTACAACAACACCAATTTTCTTCAACTTTCTAATAATCATCAACGTATTTCCATTCACAGCCCGGGCCATTTCAAAGCACCTATTAATCGCACCAGTAACCAATACATAGAAACGTTTTTCCGAATAATCAGAAGACTGATCGTATTTATCGCAAAAATCTTTCCTTAAGAAGTATAAATAATTTATTGTAATTATTGAAGCTAACACTTCGTGTTGCAAATATTTAATTGTAGGAGTTGACGCTTCTTCCGTTGATAAATCGATAAAAGATTTAACAATCAGTCGTTTCGAATTCTTGTAATCCTCAACAAATGTTCTGAAGTCTTTAACCACCAGCAATTCTGGGTAATTAGACTCAAACTTCTGAAACAATTGGCTAGACAAGACCTTGTTGTTATCCATGGTAAGATTTCTAACCATCGTTTCATATCGGCCTTTTATCTCTGATTCCATTTCTTCTAGTGTCATCAGCGGTATGTTCTCAACAGGGATGAATTCGTAGTCAAACGGAGCCCTCAGCAGATCAGGTGAGTCCAATTTGATCTTAATTTCCTTCTTCCAATACGTGAGCAATGTCAAATGGCTTCTAAGATCATGATACTCTTGAAGCAATCGCGAATAGAGAAAGTTGACTCTTTTCTTCTTTTCCATTGCATTCAATTCTCTCGCAATAACTTTCAATTCTTCTTTAGTATGATCGATTTCGGACGGCAAAAGCAACGCTAAATTCACTAACTTAATATGATTACTTTCTGAATCTTTATTTGTCCTCACGAGATTCTCTATCACTGTCAGATTCAAAGACGGCGCATCGTCTGCAGTTCTGAATGATTTGCTTTTACTAACAATTTCTTCTGCAGAACGTCTTCTGGGCGCTTCTGGTTGTGCAGGAATTTCCGGTTCTTTGGGTACAGTTGGGAGCTTAAAGTTGAATCCTTCTGTCTCCATCATATCAGCCAATTTAGGACCTGCTTCTGCATCAATTTCCATTTTTTTCGGTTCTTTCCGTTCTTTTCTCACGTTCTGATCTAATTGGAACTTCAAATTTTGAGATTGTTCCGCAAATGAACGAGTAGGTTCAACTTTAGAAGGTTGCACTTTTTGAACCTTTCTAAATTCTTCAGCTGATTTTTCAGGATTCAATTCAGCAAAAGTCTTCCAGTTGGTAAGATTAACTGTCCTGGGCTTGACCTTACTTGCAGCAAAACTTTCCTTCAATTCCGCGATAGGAGTCAAGGTCAGTTTCTTCAGCTGATCACCGAACAGTTGAGAGTACTCACCAATCATGTCAGAGTACTTTTTGGAATCAAGCTCAACGAGATACTTGAACTCCGCTAGCTCTCCTTTGAGATTTAGAAGGAATTTCCGTCCAGTTCTCAATGAATAGTAGATCAAAACTTGCCGATCCAAGTTTTTCTTCAAAGCCGTCAGCTCTTTGTTGCGCATTTCAAATTCTAAAGCTAATTTATCGTAATTCTTCTTCACATTACTGATCATGTCCTCTTTGCGATACACTTGGCCTTCATCGAGGAAGTCTTTGTCCAAGGACAATTCTATGGACAACATCTGGTGCTTTTGCTTCAAGGTGTTTAATGTCAGCATGATTTCAGCAATGTCCGAAAAATCGTGGAGGAAAACCTTCAAAAAGTCATCCAACGTCTTCGAAACATGCTCGTAAATTCTGGAAACTTTCTCGAAGGACTTTGATGGCATCCTAACTCCTATTGTTGAACCCTTTGCTGTCTGGTTTCTTTCTTCGACGGTAGTGAGATATAACGTGTAGACTTTGTTAAATTTATCTTGGAATTCCTTGACTATCAAGTCTAAATTCTCCACGAATGATGTAATTGAGTTTACGAGGCTAGTGTCAGTAGTCAGTAAATCGTTTTTGTTATTTGAACGCATTTTTGTTTACAACAATTTAATTTTATTTTTAAATATTTCTAGTCGTTCTAATAAATAGCATAAATTTTTTTAAAATATCTTATTGCTTTTGTCAATTATTTTATTGGACTATAGAAAAAAAAATTCAATTTTAAAATATCAATTTATCGATTAATTTCTTACTAACCGTTCATAATTCTTCATTTTAACTGTGTAATCATATTTTTTAACATTCAAATCATATAACAATCCTTCAAGATTTTTCCGATAAGACTGTACAAGATAAAAATCGTCTTGACCCTTAAAAAGACTAAGATTATCCAAAATTTTACAATCTATCTCAACAATATCCCGAATCGTACGCATAATATCCTCCAAGCAAGATCTTATCTTCTTATCTTTATCACTATCTTGAATAAGAAATTTAAATTTAATAAAATCTATTTTTTCGTTCAATTTTCCCGCCAATTTACTTTGCATAAAGATCATGAGAGTAAGCGCAATAATCTTCATTCGTTTTATATCAATACTTGAAATCATACTGGTCATACTTTCTTGTTTGTCTTCTTTATATTTTAGAATAAGTTTTCTAATTGTAGAATCAATGCAAAAATTCATAAAATGATATCCTATTTCTGTGATTTCAAGTTTGAGATTCAAAAACTTGAATTGTTTTTCTGGTTCATAATTTACGTCCAAATTTAAGATCTTATCCAAAGAATTTTCACTTTGGGGCTCAGATCCGATCAATAGATTCTCCAGATTGATCATTTCACGGAACTTTTTCTTCAATACGTCCAATTTTCCAAGATTTCCAGCAACTGGAAGCAAGTAGGACTCATTCTTGATAAAATCATCAAATTTCTTTTCTTTGGACATTATATCGACGTTGCACCAAGTTAGCCAGCGGTTTTTGGCGAATGTGATGAAGGAATCAATAGGTTCTATGTTGGGCAGATACACGCCAGAGTTTCTAAGCTCAGCTGCTGTTATAGAAGCTATGAAAGAAGGTAAGTTGAAGGTATCCTTCTCCTTTTCGGCTTTTGGTTCTTCTGGTGTCTTCCTTGAAGATGCTGAAGATGTTGAAGGCTTAGAGGTTGTTTCTTCAACGTCCTTAGCTTGACGGTCCCTTGAAAACTTGTCAAACCCAAAGATTCTCAGCAAATCATCAACCATCGAGCTAATCGCAATGGAAAACTTCTTTCCTCCAGAGGATTGATAAACAATCATTTTATCTTCCAAAGAACGCTTCAAAGCTGAAAAGTTGAGCAGTCATTTCTCTAATTCAGCGGATAATTTGTCGTGGTTCTTGTCTGTTGACAGCAATTCCCTCACTAATCGCTGACTTGCTTTCGTGGATGAGTCAACGATCCGGTTGTACTGATTCATCAGGTTAGTGTGTTGCTGGCGCACTTCGCTTAATTTGCTGAGCAACCATTCCACGTCGAGGTAATCCAGGGAAAATGCTCTCCAGAATTCAGCCAGCAGATTTTTTATTTTTTTGTACTTGGAAACTGCTGCGAGGTATGACTCGTAAGGCACGATCAATTTTTTGTCCTTTCCTTGGACGTTGTTTAGGTAAATTCGATAAGTATTCTTTAAATTGCCGCGGAAGCGGCTGAGTGCATCGCTTATTGATGATATGAATGATATCATTGAATTTGCTTTTGAGTAAATGTCTTCATTTTTGTCTTGATTTGAGTTACCTAAGTATCTGTCGAGTTTGCTTAAATTGTTACGAACCGGCATTTTTTAGTAGCATAAAAGTGATAATACTCTATCTAATAAACAGCTTTAAAAAAAAAAAAAAAAATTTTTTTTTTATATTTTTTAGAAATAAAACAATAAAAATTTTAATTTGTTGGAGAAAAAAATAATAAAAATTTTAAATTTTTATTCAAATTAATTGGTAGGGGCGGAGGGGGTCAATTGAGCCAAAAAAAGTTTAGCAATTTTTTTTATAATTAAATTAAAACTAAATATTAACTTTTTTTCTCTTAGAAAGGTAGTTTGTTAAGTCTACTATCATTATCAATTCATAAATTAGACAATAAATAATGAGAATTTTTTAAAATTATTAATTTACGCAAATGCGTCAAATGGCTCAATTGACCCCAGATCGGGAACAATTGAGCCACTGCTTGGGGTCAATTGAACCATCAATGTTTTAAGTATGAAATCGAACTTTCAATAAATAATATATTAATTATTAATTCTTATTATCATTGCACATTTTCCATGAACAATTCACACTTTATATAATACTCAAAAAGAGTAAATTTTATTAAATAATTTCTTACCAGCCGAAAAAAAATTTTGCATACCTAAAAATACAAAAGTCTCAATTTTTCAAAATTTATTGATTGTAATGATTTTAAATTTTGATCATGTATGAGTTAGGCACATTAGAATTTAATTATAAGAGGATAGAGCATTTTTTCGATTTTTTAAGTCGAGTGGCTCAATTGACCCCCTTCTCCCCTATATATCGCGATCCAAATGCCAAAAGAGCGTATAAATTGAAATAATATTTTTCTACACAATATAATGGAATTTAAATTGGAAATAATAGAAAATCTAGTAATATTTCGATTATTTGTGAATTGTTCGAATTATTCAAAAATTAATTAAAAATATTAAATTTAGATCTGAATATTTATCCTGTTTAATCTTAAAAAATTTTCCATTCCAGCCAAAAGATAAAATTTAAAAATATAACTCCAAGTTTTTGAACTTTATCAAATTAATCAAATGTCTATTTTCAATAGCTCTGTACTTTTCCATCGACAAGAATAACAAGTTCATAAAAAATATTTCCACTATCTAGTTAATTGCTTGTTTTAATTATTTTTTCAAAAATAGCATATCTTCACCAATTACTCAACGGAGTATTGATAAAACGCGGTCAATTTAATTCCTGCTCCAATTTCTTCTTCAATTTCAAGTTTGATGTAATTGTAAGTAAGAATTTGATTTTTAGCAAGAAGAAATAAGTCAAAAAATTAAATTTAGTCTTTAATCTAAAAAATTCATTTTAGTTTTGTTTTTTTTGGACAAAATGGAATCCGCTAAGCTAATTTCAATGGTCATCATCATTTTGATGACCTTGACCGATCCAACTAACGCCTGCAACAAGTGCCCAAAGTACACGTACAAGGAGCACTCAGAAGCGAGCTTCCTGTCACTTTTACCAGGATCAACCAAACTGAGAAACCTGGCGCTTCTTGGAAGCCATTCGTCGGCTTCTTACCGCCCAGAATTCGGAGCAAATAGGCAAACCCAAGATCTGACCATCTACCAGCAGCTTCACCGCAAAGTCAGAGTCCTGGACATTGGAGTCCGTGCCAGGTCAGATCTCTTCGAAATCGTCAGCTTTGGCAAGGTAATTTCTTTTGGATTCCACGAATTTTTGATAGAAGCTATCGACTTTCTTGAAGACTACCCTCAAGAGATGATTATCCTGCTAATGCACGAGGATTTACCTCCTACTCTAGATAATTCTAAGAGCATCTGCGAGATTCTTGAATTTTATTTGAGATTTTTCGTCATAAAGAAGGGAATAGTCGTCAAAAATTGGAGCCTTGATGACACCATTGGACAATTTAGAGGAAAAATCTTGCTCGCTAGCACGGACAATTCGTTTGTTGATGGCAATTGTGCTTTTGATGCCCGGCAATGTAATCCTAACTTGGATTTTTTTGATAAAAGTTACAAGTTTGATGAAAAGTGGGGAAATATTCTTACACGGATGGCTTTTAATTCTCTTATGAAATCTGGTGACTGCTTTATTAATAATGTGAGCTTTGATGATGGACAAAATGGCCGCAGAGCTATTGCACGAGATGGCGGACACTACTACGGCGACACCTGTGCGCAGCCGATCAATTACTTAGTGGCGGAAAATTTTGAAAAACCTTCCGGGGTTTTGACGATTGTAATCGCGGATTTTGTTACAAATGAATTGAGCGATAAGATCAAAGACAGTAATTTTGATTAGATTGTTGAATTATATTGTAAATTTGAATAAAAAGAAATTTTTTTTTAATTACTCACCATAAAATCGAAGCTGGATTTTTTTATTTTGATAATATTCGACGCAATTAAAAAATTTACTCGTTTAAAAATACTTTCTGAATTCCACATTTTGCACATTACTGTAAATGAAATTATTAAATAAATTAAAACTATATAAAATTACACTTACGATATTTTTGAACTCTTCGAACAAAAATTTCAGAGTAGACTATTTTTTGAATTTTCAAACCGCAATAACTTTTGAATAAATTGCTTATTCAGCTTACTACATTTAACTTTACGCGAAACTTTAAATGCGTTTTTCTCAGAACAGACTTTTTCAATATATTTGTCACGATTTCTCGAGTTCTACCGGACCGATTCACTTGAAATTTTCAAAGAATCTTCTTTATAGACCTCTCAAGAATTGGAACTAGCCTCATTCCCAAATTTCAATTTTGACTATTTTTAAAAAATTCGA
>JZSA01007414.1:0-10789 GCA_000956155.1 Cotesia vestalis
TCAGGTATTTAACTTTGATTTTAATTAATAAAATAATTAATTTAATAATTATGAAAAAAATTATAGTAATTGAATTAATTACAATTCTATTAATTGCAGTATCTGTAACAAGTAAGAATAATTTCTAGATTACCAACAAAAAAAAGTAAACTCAAAACTGATGAATCATGATCTATATATATAACAACAAAATTAATATATTAAAACAAAAATCCAAGAAAGTTTAATTTAAATGTCTTGACACTTATAAAAAAAAAAAAATAAAAAAAATGTGCGGACAAGAAAATAAAAAAATGAGCGTTGAAGAAATAGTTGACTCGTTAACTCACGTTTGTATGGACCTCCGTAATAAAATAAAAGACGCACGTGCTGATCAAGTGGAAATAGAAAAAATAATTATCAAGCATATCAAGGAATGGTCGAGTGTTGACAATAATTCTGTCAATGATTTTCAAAAAGGTAATTTATATATTACACCAAAGTTTTTAAATATTTAATAATTTTTTTTTTCTTTTATTTATTAAATTGGAACAAAAAATTATTTTTAAAAAATTAAATTTTGTTTTTTAAAAATAAAATTTTTTTCAATATAAAAATTAAATTAGTCGACATTTAAAAATTTTAATTATTAAAAAAAAAAAAATTCTATTTGTAAAAAAATTATTAAAATTATAAATTCATTTTTTATAAAAATTAATTAAGCAGATAATTGATAATTTTAAGAATTTTTGTAACAAATAAATTATGGCAAAAAAAAAATTTATAAAAAAAATTGACATTAGAAATTTTTAAAAATTACAAATGCAATTTTTTAAAAATAATTTTTTTGGAAGAAATTTATTTGTTAAAAAAAGTTAAAAAATTTTCACTTGACAGCTAACTTAAATGTCATTTATTTTTGTTCTAATTTAATAATTAAAAAATTAAAAACAGCTGATTTAGCATTATTAATTTTTTTTTTGGTTAAGTTTGTTATTTTTGGTAAGGAATTTTTATCTGACCAGGTAATTAAATAAAATAAAATAAAATGGACTCGAAGAGAAACTCTAAAGCCGGGCTGGTGAAGAAAAGTGACAAGAAAAATTCTAAAAGTGACAAATTGAGCACTGTTGACAAGGAAGAATACGAGAGGTTAAAAAAAGCCGAAGAGGAGCTGGAGCAAGAGCTGAATAAGCTGAAGCAGGAGCTGGAAGCTGGACCCTCGATGAAGGAGACCATTGATGATCTTCATGAGTACAATGACATCAAAGACGCTACCCAGGTGGTTCTTGGTGCCATGGCTACTATGAATGGTGTTACTATTGCTAGTTTGCACCAGGAGTATGATTTGCCCTGCAAGGATGATTGAAATTTTTGTTTAATGTTTAAAAAATAATTTTCATTTTTCATTTTTTAATTATACTAATTATTATCATTTTTTTAGTAATTTTAATTGGAAAAAAAAATTGCAATTTTAATTTTTTTAATTCTTTTGTGAATTTTTTTTTTTTCAGACAAATTTTGTCAATTTTTTTTTTTTAATTTATTAATTAAAGATTTAGAATTAAAATTTGTTTTAAAATTGAAAAAAAAATTTTTTCAATTAATTAAAATAAATTTTATTAATTAAAAATTTTAAATTAAAATTTTTTTTAAGATAGAAAAAAAATTTTTTTAATTAATTAAAATTAATTTTAGAAATTATTATACTTTGTTAAATTCTACGCTGCCATTAAAATTAATCAAATTATAATTAAATTTATAATTATTATGTATTAAATATTTTTATTATTAAAAATAAAAATAATAATTTGATAATAAATTTTTTTATTATTTATATACCTCTCTATATTAATTAAAAAAAATATTTTTATAAATATTGTGAGTATATATATAAATGAAATAAAAAAATGGAATATTAATTAATTAATATATTTTTAATTATTTATTTTTTAGGATTGGAGTGGTTTAATGTTTCCAAAGGGCTGTCGATAAAAGAAGACCTGAAGGGAAAAATAACAATATTGGATTTTTTTACTTACTGTTGTATCAATTGTATGCATATATTGCCCGACTTAGAGGCATTGGAAAAAAAATATTCTATTGAAGATGGACTTGTTGTTGTAAGTACTTTTAACTCTCCAGTCTGAAAAATAATTAAAGTCCTTTAAATAAAAATTTTACGATGACAATATTAAAAGTTGAAGTGATTAAGACATTGACAAAAATTTACCATTAATTATAATAATAATTATCAAGATTTATAAATTAAGTCCTTGAAAAAATTACATTAATTTTGAGTGTCAATGTAATCTAAAAAAAATTAATTTCTGAAATATATTTCAGGTTGGAGTGCACAGCGCAAAATTTTCCAATGAAAAAGACTCATCAAAAATCCAATCAGCAGTCCAGAGGTACAACATCAGCCACCCGGTGGTGAACGACGCCAAGCTGTCAATGTGGAGAGACATAGGAATCAGCTGCTGGCCAAGTTTGGTGATTCTGGGGCCAGATGGCCAAGTGTTATTCGTCCTGGTCGGTGAAGGCCACCGCAAGGAACTTCTGCTGTACACCCAGGTCGCGCTGAAGTACTTCAAGTCGCTGAAAAAAATCTCCAACCATGAACTCGCTCTGAAACCGGCTGCTCATTTGTTGCCAGTGACTAGGGACCTTTTGCTCTTTCCTGGAAAGGTCCAGGTGCTGAGGGATGAAAAGATCCTCGTTTCAGACACCGGGAACAACCGAGTTTTGGTGCTGGATTTTGACGGACAAGTCCAAGCTGTTGTTGGAGGATACTCCAGGGGATTCAAGGATGGAAGCTTTAAAGAGGCGAGGTTCAATGCGCCTCAAGGAGTTTGTGCTCTAGAAGATGATGTTTTTGTTGCTGATAATGAAAATCATGCCATCAGAGTGGTGAGTTTTTTAAATTCTGGCTTAATTAATCCAAAATCTCCAATTATTGACAGGAGTCTAAATATTTACACTCTAAATTATTTTTTAATATATTTAATTATCTGTATTAAGAATAACTATCATAAATTTTTATTAATTAAAAATTTGAAAAAAATTGCTGTCAGTTCAAAATATTAAATCATGTGTCGAAAGGTAAAAATTCTAATTAAAAAATCTCTTGCAGATAAACCTAAAAGATAAAACAGTGAAGACACTTGCAGGCATTGGAACCCAAGGAACTGATTACGTAGGAGGAAAAACAGGTACTGAGCAAGCTTTATCTTCACCGTGGGATGTTGCAATTTATCAGCATAATCAAAATAATAAATCAGTACCTGTTTTGCTGATTGCTATCGCGGGGACTCATCAAATATGGGCATACTTTTTTGAAGATACTACTTGGTGGAAAAATCGGTACTTTTATTTCTTCATTAATTAATAAATAATGACATTTTTTTTTTAATTATAAAAAAAAAAATTATTATTATTATTATTATTATTATTATTATTATTATTATTATTTACTATATTAGTTCTTGGTTGTTGAATTAAAAATTAATAAATTATTTTTTTTTTTTTTTAGTTTGACGAACCCAGTGGATTAGCAGTCTCTAAAAAATACAACAGTATTATAATTGCTGATACTAATAATCACTGTTTAAAAATAATTAATAAAGATGATCAAACAATCAAAACTGTAAGCATACAAAATTACAAATAATTTATTATATTTTCCTATTATTTAATATATAAATATAAATTAATATATTAATTAATTAATAATAATAATAATAATTGAAAAAATTTTTAGATTGACCTTAAGCTTCCAAAAAACGTGGGCCGACCAGCCGACAAAAAATTAAATTTTGACATCAATGTTCCCAAAAATTCAACATTAAAAATTTTCCTGGTTCCAAAATTCTCCAACGATTTAAAATTCACTCCAGAAGCTCCTCAGAAGTGGGCTCTAAAATACTTACTCAGCTCCTGGACCGCTGAAAAAACTTCTGGAACTTTAGACGAAGCCATTTTGATAAAAACTTCTGAAGATGTTGGGAAATGTAAATTCAGTGTTTTGTTGAATTTAGTGGTGTGTAAAACTGACGAGTGTATTCCTAAAAAATATGAAGTTATTTTTAATGTTAATGTTGATGACAGTCAGAGTGGCGACGTAGAAATTTTAAAAGAAATTGAAATTAATTAATTTTTTTAACAAGTTTTTAGTTTATTTATCCCAGTGTTGGTTTTTTTAATTTTGATTGCAATAATTGTGTAATATTTTTAAATAAAGGAATTTTATTGAGTATTTATTTAAAGTTTTAAAAATTATTATTTTTTTTTTTAATGTTAAAAAAAAATCATCAGCTGTCAATTGAAAAAAAAAATTATTTTTAAAAAAAATTTGACGAGCTTATTTATTTTTTATAAATTATTAGCTGTCAAAAATTCTTTTAGTTTATATTTTAAACACTAATTTTTTTAATTAAGTTTTTTTACAATTGAAATTTTTTTTTATTTTTTTGTAATCATTTTTTCAGTAAAAAAAAAATTCTAAAAAATTTCAGATGCCGGCTAACTTAATTTGCATAAAAATTTGACAGCTGTCAGAATCAGCTGATTTATATTTGAATAAAAGAAAAGTCAGTACTTACTGCGCAATAACAACAATAATAATAGTAATTATTTTTATTATTATTATTATTATTATTATTCAATAAGCAGTCAATATTAAATTGTCTCATTATCGACACCAATAATTAAATAGTGACCCGAATGCTGGACGCCATGTTGTAATGTTATTGTTGTTTTACACCAACAGATTGAAAAAAAAAAAAAAATAAAAGAAAAATATGAAAAAATTGAAACTTGAAAAAAAAATTAATTTTTTTAGAATAAATAAATAAACAAAATAAATTAACAATTAAAAAGGTAAGTGGCAAAAAAAATAATCATAAATTAATAACAATAATAATATGTTAATTGCAGATAACCTCAAAATATGACATTAAAGTTAGCCGTCACCTGACAATATTTTAATTTGTTTTTAACAAAAAAATTATTTAAAAAAAATTACATTTTTTATTTTTTTAAATTAATTACATTAAAATTAGCAATCAGCTGATTATTTTTTAATTTTGTTTAACAAAAAAAAATTTGTTCTAAAAAATTGCATTTAAATTTTTTAAAAAATTTTTTAATATCAATTTTTTTTTTCATACTTTGTTAAAAAAATTATTAAATATCTTTCAAGTTATTTTTTATTAAAATTTCTTTTTTTTATAATTTATTTGTTGAAAAAATTATTAAATATTTTTTAAGTTAATTTTTATTAAAATTTCTTTTTTTTTTTTTAAATTAGTTTGTTAAAAAAATTAAAAAAAAAAAAATTTTTTTTAAAATGCCAAAAACAAAACGTGAAAAAGTATACGGCCGTCGAGAAATCGAAGCAGCGTTAGAAGATGTAAAAAGAGGAATACCTATAAGAACAGCAAGCAGATCGCACAACGTCCCGAGGTCGACGCTGTACTCAAAGTTGACGAACAAGACATCTCTGGAGGCTAAGCCGGGCCCGGCGACGTACTTGACGCAGGACCAGGAGCACCAGGTGATTGACTGGGTGTTTTACTTGAGAGACCGCGGGTTCGCGATCACCAAGAATCAGCTGTTGGACAGCGTGCGCGACATGATCATCGCCCTGGGCAGAAAGACGCCCTTCAAGGACAACCGCCCGGGCAGGCACTGGTTCGAGGCCTTCCTGAGGCGCCACCCCGACGCTGCTGAGAAGGTCATCCAGAACCTCAGCTCCAGAGTGGTAGAGAAGAAGTCGCTGAGACAATGGTTCCTCGAGGTCAAGCAGATGCTGGAGAGCCTCCAGTTACTGGAGCTTGGCAAGGACCGGGTCTATAATCTGAAAATTGAAGATTTTGTGATGAAAGGTCAGAAAAAAAAAAAAGTTGATGCTGATGATTGCAAGGAACGTGTTAAGGTTGTCTTTGCTGGAAATGCTGAGGGAGATCTCTTGTCGCCTATGCTTGCTTTTGGGTACCAGAGGATTCCTGGAAGTGTTTCTAAAAATCTGCCCAAAAATTGGAAGGTAAATATTTTTTTTTTGACACGTAATTAAAAAATGACCTTGTATCTTGTGAACTAATGACATTTTTAAAGATATAAGCTCATCCCGATGTTACACTCATCGAGACCTTTCATTTGAATACCCACATCAATTTTTCATATTATTTTGTGCATATAAAATTATATGAAACAATGTATAATTATAATTAATTTATAATTTCATATAAAAATGTAAAATTGTATCGTTTTAAGACTAGTCAATTTTTTTTGTATGCATAATTATATAAAAAAAATATAATTATATGAAATTGTTTCTGCTACATAGAATTATAATTTTATAGCATTATATATAATTATAATTTTATATAAAAATGTTAAATTATATTATTTAAAGGCTTGTCAATTTTTTTGTACGTATAATTATATGAAACAATGCTTAATTATAATTAATTTATAATTTTCTATAAAAATGTAAAATTATACCATTTAAAGGCTAGTCAATTCTTTTGTGTATATAATTATATGAAATTGTTTTCTGTTACATACAATTATAATTTTATAGAATTGTATATAATTATAATTTTATACAATAATGTAAAATTATATAATTTAAAGGCTAGTCAATTATTTTGTATACATAGTTATACATGAAACAATGTATAATTATATGAAATTGTTTCTGTTAAATAAAATTATAATTAATTTGTAATTTTATACAATTATAATTTTATATAAAAATTTTAAATAATATAATTCTAAGACTAGTCAATTATTTAGTATATATAATTATATGAAACAATGTGTCATTTTATATGAAACAATGCATAATTATAATTAATTTATAATTTTTTATAAAAATGTAAAATTATATTATTTCAAGGCTAGTAAATTTTTTTCTGTATATAATTATATAAAAAAATGTATAATTATATAATACCAAATTAAATTAGGTTAGAATAAAAAATTAATAATTTTATACAGAAATTTCTATATAATTTTTTCTTAAAAAATTTTCCAGGTGTCAGGAGAGTCAACAGAAATTTTCCGGGAGTACATTTCATCAATTTTTTACCCTTGGCTAGTATCCAAAAAAATAAAGCTCCCAGTAGTGCTGTACATAGACGGCAGCGCTAACCTGAGTATGTCAGTAGTGAACTACTGCCGAAAAGTACAAATAGAACTAGTAGGTTTATGTCCAGACGCGACTCACCTTCTCCAGCCGATAGAACAAGCGCTCCTGAAGCCTCTGACCAAATTCTGGAACGATTCTCCGCCAGTGAAGAAAGAGACCTTCGCTTCTTCTCTCAACGAGCAGCTCCAGAAGATCGACAAGATGGCGGAAGAGCTCAAAATGGCGTTCAAAACTTGCGGACTCTGTCCGTTTTCAATCGAGGTCGTTAATTATGGACTTGCTCTGGAAATTAAAGAAGAAAAGATAGAAGATGATGATATTCCGGACATTGATGATAATAATGTAAAAAGTAGTTTTAGTCTTACCAAAAATTACAGTTCCGACGAGTACTTGAGGTTCCTGGAGTTCTTCGAGAGACATCTAGCGGGAGATCTGTTAAAGAGTTTCAGAGAAAATTTACAGGGTTCAGTATTTGCTGGAGAAGAAAGAAATAAGGGACTTTTTGAGTTTTGGGTTGATTTAAAGAAGAAATGTTTTAGTTTTTAGGTTAATATTTATTTTAAATTTATAATTATTTTTAATTAAAGAAAAATAATTATTTTAATTTTATTTTATTAATAAAATACGTATTATAGAAAATTATATTATATTTGTGAAAAGATAAATTTTCAGAATCTTCAGAAGAAATAAAAATATGTAAATAATTATTTTGTAAGAATGTTAAGAAGTAAATAACAGGGTAACATTTTTTATAAGTAAAAAAAAAAAATTGCCCTGGTGGAAATACATTTCTGCTAGAAGTCTATTTAATTCTTGAAGTGTTCAAAAAAATAATTGTTCAAGAATTAATAAGTCTGAAAAATTCGGAAACGCTCTGAAAAAGTATGAAAAAATCTATTTCAGTCGTATTAAGCAATTTTAAGATTATATTTTTAATAGTTTTTAGACTCTTGCGGAAGACTTTTTCAGAACTTTTCAGAAATTTGGTATATATGAAGCGGAAGTCTAAATTATAATTTTTCAGAGTAAATCAGTAATTTTTAAAACATGTGAAATTCTACAAAAATAAGTTACCGTCCGTTTTCTTACACTTAATCATTTTTATAGGGAATATAAAAATTAGAATGGAGAAGTATTATTTGAAAAAAAAAATATTACTATCCTACTTCTATAAATTTTTAAATTTTATTTCCAGATTTTTTGCTTATTAATAATAACTTAATACTGTTGAAATATACTAACAGAAAAACTCTGAGCAACTATTCATCAGAAATGGGACGCTGCAGAAAAAGAATTTCCGATAAATTTTTAATAAATATGTTATTTTCAAAAGTTATTTAAAAATCAAACTGAATTTCTGAAGAATTTTAATATTTCTTTAGCAGATCACTGCATTTCTTGATTATTATTTGTTATAAATAATTTATTGCAATACTTCCAAAAAAAGTTATAAATTCTAAGTATGAGAAAGTTGATCGAATTTATCGTCTATTTTGAATTTAACTTCAAATAACTTTCGAGACAGTATTTTTTAAAAAAATTTAAATGAGTTTCTAAACAGAGCATCCGATTTCTTACAAAATTATTTTAGTCTTTCTTTCATACAATATACGGAAGGCATAAAATACTAAAAATAAAAAAAAACGTTTACTTTTATTTAGATAGAAACTATAACTATCCAATTTTTCATTTAATCGAAAAATGATCTTATCTGAAAATTGCAAAACATAATATAAATTTATATCTGAGTATAACGAAGATCAAACGAAAAATTATTTTTTTCTTACGAAATATTAACAACATAAAGTAATTTTTAATACGTTTTGTAATTTAAAATTGAGTATAGGAATTGCTATACTCAATTTTATATATTTTACATAATGTATTAATACATTTCTACAATTATGAATTAAAGATGTGATAAAAAACATCTATCTTAGTTATAACAATATTTTTTACGTTAAATATTTTCATGAATACGATATATCAAAAATACCCTACTCGGTACATAATATTAATTTAACATTACTGACTTATTTACAACTTTTGTGTACATATACATAAATATTTCTAATCACCAAAACATCCTTTTGGTATTTTTATAATATAATTATTCTTGTGCACTGTAGCTAACATACACGGCTGCTTTATCTTTTCAGGTTCACATACACATAACTTTTCAGTAACAGAACATTTTTCAATATTGTGAACAGTCAAATTTTTAGTTTGATAAAAAAATTTGTTATGGGGTTTTATTTCACTATAGAAAATATAAATTTTTTTTTCATCATCATCAGTTCCGAAACAGCATATATTTGTAATTTTACCAAAATTTCCATCTTTCAACTCAACGATAAAATCGTTTATTTTCTGACACACGCGGTAGTGTTCTGAAGTATATCGAACACCATTAAAAATAAATCTATTAAATGATCGACATTTTCCTGCAGAATTCATAATCTCTTGCTCTGATGTATTTAGACTATAATTTTTGCCTTTACCAATTAATGTACAACCATTTACTTGAAATGTTTTTTTCAATCGTCCAGTTATGTTTTTCTCGCAAAAAGTTGTAAATCCATCACTTTTCTTTATTGTATCACCAAATGATGGCAAAGATTTTTCAAAAATATATCTTCTTGCTACCTGAATTTCAACATGCGATGGACTTTTTTCCATTTTTAAGATAAAATGATTCTCATTTTCAAAACCGAATGCGTTGTGACACCATAGTGGTCCTAGATTTGATATACTTTTTTCAATGTGTAAAAGTAAATGAATGTTATACGTCATTGCACTTTTACCAAAATATTCTTGATATAAAACCACGTATTTAATTAAAAAAAACCCTGCAGCTTGCAATAATAATAATAAAAATGTACGTAATAGCAAAACAATTTTATTGAAAATCCTACGCGTCAATTAAAGAGTCAATTGTCAATACAAATTATTCTCAGTCAATAATCTTCATACCTTTGAATATATATTTTATTCATAATATAATTGCTCATAATTGAATAATAAAAATTCATTACAAAAAAGAAAACAAAAAATTGACAGGAAAAAAAGTGAATTTTTAAGTGTTATTATTTGAGATATTTTTTTGATTAATATGGACACGTAAAACCCGACCTGCCCGACGGTAATTACTTTATAAATAGCTTTTCTCAGGACAGCCGGGAAGCAATGCAGGTAATGTAATGCAAGTGTAAGTAAGAAGTAAGAAGTATAAAAGAGAAGAGAATTGCAAGGTGTCTTTATACTTACTTATTCGCATATCTACATATATACAAAGTGGTTATTGCTGGCGAGTATAAAATCCTCTTTATCTTCAATAAATTATTATTATAGGATCTTAATAAATACACTAGTCACTAGTAACTAGTAACTAATGCCCTACACTCATTAAAATTATTATTTTTTATTGCTATACTTAAAATATTTAATCACCGTTACGTTCAAACGGCTATTAAGTTACTTTTTAAATTAACTAGTACTTTAAATTTCATGATCTTGTAAAATTGCTCAATAACTTTTATTATTATTATTATTACTAATTTTTTTAAAGATCGTAATGATAAATAATCTTGTTTTTAATAATAATGCCTAAAAAATAACCAAATAAAAATTTTTATGTTACAATTAAATTTTTTT
>JZSA01007416.1:0-10994 GCA_000956155.1 Cotesia vestalis
TCGTTTTTTCAGTTAAAGTTTTCAATTCAAAAAAAATTTTTTTGACATAAGCTATTCACGGTATCTTATAGAGAATATCGTGTAGTTTTTAAAACCGTCCTTCGATTTCCTATACAATCATTATTTCCAGAGTTATTGGTTGTCAAAGTGAAAAAGTACTTTTTTGCTTTGACTGACGATAACTCCGCGGCAAATCATCGTACAGGCTTTTTAATTACGTCAAATTAAAGGGCATTAAATTTTCTAAAAAAGCTTTTCAGCGAAACAATGGAAAAAAATTTTTTGAAGCCCGTAGAATTTTTTTAAGACGAGAAAAAAATTTGGAAAATTTTTTTTTTGTGATTTTCTTAGGAATTCTCCAGACCCGAACATGATAAAAAATTTTCATGGTCATATCTGAAAACTAGACACTTGGAGCTACAATTTGCCTTTTTAATTTTTGCTGTAAGATCATTTTCCTCGGAGTTACAGCTCGTTGAAAATCATCCAAAACTTTCGAATTTTTGATAATTTTCAATTTTCTTAGCGGCAAGTTAAAAATAAAACTAAATAATTTGAGTGGCATAAAAAAAATCCTGTATTAGCCCGAGTAATTTCTTCCTCGAAAAAAAAAATAAAATTAACGACCTAACGGTAGCAAATTTGTCAAGGAAGGTATAAATAAATAACTGTATAAAAGACTGCCGCAAAAAAATCCTCAGATTTAAATAAAATCTAAAAAAAGGAGATGATATAAAAAAAGACCCGAAAGACGGAAGGCTCCAGACGGTGACGTAAGAATTACAGGCCCTAGAGATATATCAGGAGTAATTAAATGAATAATGCCTACGGACATACCTTATATTAGAAGGACTGCCTAAAAAACCGGTTGTAGTTGGCTAACTGGTTCCTCAAACGAAAAACGAGTTCGTTGACTTTGGAGTCTCTGGGTCAGTAGACTTGTCCATTTCTTCATCACACATCACATTTTATATGTGCGATGCATGCATTATAAATTAACATCGGTGACCTGAAAAAAAAAAATTTTTTTTTTATTAGAATACCAGCAACTTTGCAGCCACTATGTGACTGCCATGACTTGTGAATTATAAATAAATAAAATTT
This sequence comes from Cotesia vestalis, assembly GCA_000956155.1. Classification (NCBI taxonomy): domain Eukaryota; kingdom Metazoa; phylum Arthropoda; class Insecta; order Hymenoptera; family Braconidae; genus Cotesia; species Cotesia vestalis. The sequence continues at coordinate 1,105 of JZSA01007416.1, forward strand.
ATTAAATAATGAATTTTGTTAAATTGCTCTGTACTTTCTTAAATATTGACGTTTTTAAATATGTAAGCTCATCCCGATGTTACACTCATCAAGAGCTTTCATTTGAGCACCCACATGCATTTTTGATATATTTTTCATATATTAATATATGTGATATATATAAATATATAAAATATATGAAAAATTTATGTGAGTACTCAAATGAAAGCTCTTAATGCGTGTGATATCAAAATGAGTTTATATCTTTAAAAATGTCAATATTTCTCAAAATATAAGGTAATTTTTTAATTAATGATATTTTTTAAGATATAAGCTCATCCCGATGTTACACTCATCAAGAGCTTTCATTTGAGTACCCACATGCATTTTTTATATATTTTTCATTAAATAAATGATTTGAATATTTATTTTGAACTTAAAATTAAATTGATTTTAATTGTTTAATATTTTGTTATTTGAGTATTTTATTTGAATTCCCGCTCTTACAACAAGTAGCGTCACCTGCTGAATGCAACCAGGTGCATCACACCTGTAAGAGATAAATTTACGCGTTGTTCAGGTATTTACCCGAGGTTTGATAACAAAATTATATACTTATTGTCAGGCGTGCGCGCATTAAATCTAGTATTAGATAATTTCGACTATATAATTGAGTTTTACAATTACGTAACTTCAATCATCTATAGTCCAAGAACTGGTGACGAATTTTGGGAAGATTCTTTAGGCTAGTTGAAATTATGAAAAAATACAATTTCGTCAATTGGCGAATCCAGTCCTGCCTTTTAGAGTGGTAGCGGTTATTTCGCTACTGCGCATCATATAACACATTTGCAACACATCGAAAAAATTCAAAAAAATGTTTTTTAGGCAACTTGATTTTTTTTAATCTTTTAATTTGTACACTTCACAACGCTGCAAGAGTTCCCTAACCTTAAAATTTATTTATATTTACTATCTAACTAAAATGACTAAGATTTTCTAGGATTTAAAAAACCGCGGTTGTTTATGCGCCGAGTAAATGCGCAAGCGGTGTTGCCAAGTCAAATACAAGACTTGAAAAAACGGAAGGTCCTTGTGATTTTTCATAGAAACTATAAAATATCTCCGTAATACGTTCGGAAAACTATTTTTTTCATTGTTTTAATCGAAAGCTTATTAATTTTTCAATTAAATTCAGTAAAAATAACATTTTTTTTAAATCGTTAATTGCATTAAATTCTTAACCAAATACACGGCTGGTGGAATCTTCATTTATGTACATGTAAAAATTACAATTTTTAAAGCTAATTATTTTATTAAATATCCCGGAAACCTACTGTTTTTTAATTTTTTTTATTAATTATCAGGCTACGTAGATTGAATTTAAAAATTTGAAGGAAGTTTTAAAAATTTGATCTCCTTAAAATAAATAAATAAATTTCTTCCAGAACCGAAATATCGATGCCACCAGGTGAAGAAAAAAAAGACGGAAAAGCAATCATACCAGTTTCAAGGCTGCCGACATCACCAGTAGACCTTCTACGGCCTGATAAAATATCCTTCTACACATTCGACAGCAACGGGCAGGTGGTGCTGAAGAGAATGACTGAGAAGGAGATCCAAAGTCTGATAGCCGCCGGAGGCGGTCAATTACCAGTAGCTATTTCCGAGCCGCAGAAGATAACCGCGTCAACTGGAACAAAGGTAAAAATAACAATTAAAAAAAAAAAAAAAGTAAAATTAAAATCTAAAATCTAAAACCCAAAATTCTGCTTTAAGATTTCCGATGTCGTTCAAAATGTCCAAAAAGTCCTAGAAGGAGAACTAAACAAGCCTCCGCAGGAGATGACAGCCATGCCAACAATTCCCGGGCACGCAAATTCTGAATGGAGCAGCATTTTACCTTCAATTCTGTCCGGAGATTCCGACTCCGAGCCGATTCAATTTTTCGAAGACTCTGAGATGACTGAAGACTCGGAAAAACCGATGATCCAGGTCCCGGTGATCACCATCGAGGAGCCGGTCCACCAGTACGAGACTCCAGAAGAGAAGCCAGTTTTCCAGATCCTCAACACCATTCCTGCCGACAAATTTAATAAAGATAATCAAAATTTACCTTCAGAACATAAAACAATTCCTGTTGAAGCCAAGCAACCGTCTGAAGAAACTAAGAATGATACCTTGAGCATCGTCTCCGAGACCCATTCCACTTCCGTCAAGGTTTCCGGGCAAGAAGTCAAGATCCACCAGGAAATTCCTCCAGTTCCTTTTAAGGAACAAGTTAAACCCACTGAAGCTTCCACTGAAGCTCCAGTTTTGACTACCCTGAAAATTACTACAAGTAAGCCTTTCAGTAGTTCTACAACAACGGAAAAACCTCACCTGGGCAGTGAAGTGTCTTCAACAGCTGCAACGCCAGCCAGCGAAGAAACTCCTCAGAAAAGTCAGACAGAAGCGCTGCCGACAGAACTTACTGATTCGATTACTAGCATGATCAACCAGGTCTCTGATGTTCTTCCTTCGATGATGATGGACGAGAAGTCCAAGGTGCCTGAAGCTGGCTCTGGAGATGGTTTGATTGATGCTGAAGGCTTGGAAAGCACTACTCCGGTGATTAAGAGTGTAACTACAACAGAAAAAGCTGAAATTAGTGATGATTTTGAATCAAAAACTGAACCAGCTTCAAAAGTTGAAACTTCTACGTCTAAAATTGAAGTTTCAACGATAAAAATTGAACCTTCAACGTCAAAAATTGAACCTTCAACGTCAAAAATTGAAGCTTCAACGTCAAAAATTGAACCTTCAACGTTAAAAATTGAAGCTTTAACAAAAATTGAATCTTCAACATCAAAAATTCAAGCAATAGATTTAAAAATAGAAGCTTTAGAACCAAAAGCAACAACTTTATCAGAAGAACTAACCACTGTAACTCCAGAAAATAAATTATCAGAAGAAACGACTCTAAAATCAGAACCAGAAAAAATGACATCAATTACATCAGAATCAAAAACAGTATCCTCAACAGAAGCTTACTCAGACATCACAGAAAAGCCAATTTTAAGAATAAATATCACCGAGACAAAACAAGAGCTGAAGATTCCTGCAAATATTTCCGTGACAGAATCAACAATGGTGCGAATAAAGCTAACAGATCCTCTGAACAAGGTCCATGAAATTCTAGAGTCTTCTCCAGTGCAGCCGACGACTGTAGAAGTAGAACCCCTGGCGCTTCCAACCACAGAAGTGTCTGCTAACGGGCTCGCCAGCGGGCTGATCGCTGGGTTCACAGAGCCTCAGGAGACCGAGATGTCGATGGAGATGATCCAGTTTGACCAGCTTCCGATGGTCAGTGTCCTGAAGCTGGAGAGCTCATCCCAAGCTCCAACAGAGACTGCAGCGCCTAAAGTAGAATTGGTTACTGAAAAGGTTCTAGAAGCTGATCCAGAGTCGAAGACACCAGAGCCGCAAGTCCGGAAGGACCAGAAGAAAGAGACCAGCTTGGAGAAGACTGTAACCAGTGCGACTGAGAAAGAACCAGAAAGGTGGACGCTGATTCCCCAGACGAGTCCCAAGCCTAAAGAACCTGCCAGGACTGAGGCTCCATCTACTGGGAAGAGACCCAGTGTTATGCAGCCGAGCATTCCTGGAAAGCCAGAGCCTCCAAGGTCACCAGATCCACCTTCCCAGCACATCCCGCTGGATCATTCCAAGACTATGCCTGGCTTGGACTCGAGTGTCCTGAACCTGGAACCAGATGTTTTGTATTTTTCAAACCTGTGCAATGACTTGGCCTTCAACTTGTGGTCGGCGGTGAACCAGGGGCTCAGCAAGTCAAGATCTCTTGCGGTTTCGCCCTTTGGAATGACCAGCCTGCTTGCGATGATCTTCCTGGGAGCTAGAGGCCCCACTTCCAACCAGATGAACGACGTCCTGAAGCTGGATGACATCACGACCTTCAATCCTCACCTGATCTTCCAGAATGTCACTGACTCCGTAGCCTCCAGGCGGAATCAGGGAATCGCCAATGCTGTCTTTGTCAGAGAGCTGTTCGCTGACAAGCTCAAGGTCAACAAGCTGATGACCTTCTACAAGGAACAGGCCCAGAAGTTCTACGACGGGATCGTTGCGGAGGTAAACTTCTCCTTTGTCAGCAACGCTGTCAAACGCCGGACTAATTTGCTGATCAGGAAGCAGACTGGTGGACGGATCAGGGAGTTTGTCAAAGACAACAATTTGGTTCCACTCAGGTCACCTTTGGCTGCTGTTTCTGCTAATGTCTTCCAGACGGACTGCAGCTCGGGAAACGCAACTTCTGAAGGTCGTGATGGAGAACTGTACTTCGCAGTGGCGCCTACTGTTAAGCTGAGGAAGCTGGTTCCTGTTCCTGCTACGCTTTGGAAGGCTGGCGTTCTTGCTGGGTATGAAACTAGTCTAGATGCCACGGCAATTGCTCTTGGAGGGCTTGATAAAATGGTTTCCGTGATATTTGTAATTCCTGGGTCCCAGGGAGGGTTAGCTACTGGAGATAACTTGGAGAAACTTGAAGCTAGGATTGTTAATGGTGCTCTGCATGATGGCGCTTGGAATAAGCTGCTCAAGGTAATTATTCCAAGGCCTGGGTTGGAGCTTCAAGTTCCCAAGTTCAGTCACAAGAGTATTATTAATTCGACTGCTGCGTTGAAAAATATGGGCTTGGAAGATATTTTTGAGAAACATGCTAATTTGAGGGGAATCAATGATGTTGGCAAGGATTTACATCTTGCTGATGTTTTTCAGGTGAGTTATTTTATTTTAGTGTTTTTTATATTAAAAAATTAATTCTTAGATTTCTCTAGGCAAGTTTTTAATTGAAAATTACTTTTTTGGGTTTAAATTCCCGCGCGGCAGTGACGTAGTACTATATCCGCTTTGCAACGCCATCTTACAGAAAATTTAAGAACTAAATTTATCTCAAAGTGTTTTTATGATTATAAATCATAAATTGTATCTTTTTTTACACTAAAATTTTAATTTTTTATAATTAATTTATAGAAAAAAAAGAAATTATGATAAAAAATACTTACCATAATTAACTTCAAACAATTTTTTTTTAATAAAAATTTTTTTTCTGCAATAAAAAAACAAATTAAAAAATTGATTAATATTTTTGATCTAAAAAAATCAAAAATAAAATAGTAATTTTTTTTTTTTTTTTTAGATGAATTTATTCAGCACTTGCGGGGATGAAAACTTCCTAGCAGGCAAGCACCACGAAGAAGTCTACCCGGCTAGTTCGCAAAGAAACGCACGGTCTGAAGAAATCGAAGAAAATTCAACGATCGGTCAAGAAAAAATTGATACTTACTATGAAAGCGAGGCAGAACGGATAGCGCGCTTCACTCGTCAAGTTGACAATGAAAAGCCGAGGTTAAAGCTCGACAGGCCGTTCTTGTACTTCGTCAGACATAACCCCACTGGATTAATACTCTACATGGGTCGCTTTAATCCGCGACTTATTTCTTAAAATGGCTTTTTTATATTAATTAATTAAAACATAAAATCATCAATTCCTTGAAATGAATTTTGCTCACACTCTGATAGAAAAATAACAGTTAATTTTTAAAATTATATCTTGATCATTTTCCAAACTATTGTTGATAAGTTTGGCCGATGATCGAAATATTAGACAATATTAATCTTAATATAATTATATTCATTAATACTAGCAATATATAAATTAATTAACCATAAAGTATTAATAATTAAAATTTAACTATTATTTTTTAAGTTTTTAAATAAATGTAAATAAATAAACTGTAATCTGGGTATGAATAAAAAAAAAACTATCAAATATCCATTTTTCTTATATAATTTAGATAAAAAATATGAAAATATATCATGTAAGCAAATTATTCGGAACATGATTGGTCAAATATATCATAAGCATGAAAATATATGCAAATCTGAAAGTCAGGCGCAAATTTGAATTCTAGTCTTTAAATTTAATTTTTAATTTTTTTATTAATTATTAAGCTATGTAGATTGAATTTACAAATTTTTAGGAAGTTTTAAACATTCCTGATCTTAATCTAATATTTTTACAACGCCAACATAAATATTTTTGAATTTCGCCGTGCGGTGGCGCCACTTAACAAATCTAATGGCGTCACTATCGATATAATAAAGATTCTAAAGAAGAAATTTTAAATTGAAAAAATTAATTGTTAAAAAACTTATTCTTCAAACTTTCCAAAAAAAATTTTCAATTTTCTTTAATATGTAGTAAATATTTTCGTAATAATTCAATAAATTAATTCATTGAAGCGATAGTACGCTGTGATAGGTTACGAAACTTTCTAACCTGATCGCGCACATCTGGACTAAGCAATTCATTTTTCTTGACAAAATCCACCATGTCCAGACTCAAATCATCAACGCAGACATTTTTAGTCGGATTAGAGTGAGTGTGAAATGTACACTTCGTAGGCAAAGCGGCCATTTTGTGAACATATCCAAAATCTTCCAAGCAAACTATCTCATACGGAAATTGAATAATCGTCTCGAAGATTTTCTTTTCATGCAAGCTGTTAACATAAACAGTCGCACGATTAGCATAAGCAAAAATGCGAAAGAAAGTATCCTTTATTTTCGACGCAGGAACAAAACCGTCGTTCCATTTTGTTCCGTACTTATCGTAGACATTAACATCGTACGCCACGCGAACTTCGGCCATTTTGTTTATGTCTACGTTAGGCGGCTTGACGACGAACCATTGATGAAAAACAATGGTTCCTCGGCTATTCAAGCCGTAGATGCTCAGTTCTTTGAAGAAATACTCTCTAGATACGAAGTAACCATTGAAATGAATCACCATTTGCATGTGATTCGACATTTTGAGCGTTTCTATTTGAACATCGTAACTGCCCACCAACCAATGCGCCATTTCTATCGCGTTTATCACCGCGCAGTAATTTTTACCGGGTTTTTCATGGTAAGGACAAGTTGTAGACACTACTGGGCTCTTCAGGTAACCTAACTCTTCTAGGTACTCGACGTTATAAAGATGTCTTCCAAGGAAACCGTTGAGCAATTTGTGATAGTATTTGTTTCTTAAATAAACTGTGCTCGTTTTTGAAACAAGCTTCGTTAATCTCCGGCGGAATTGATCTACTTTGAAGAAACCCGCTGATAGCTTCACGCCGTAGACACGTTTGAAGGTTTCGTATTTCGAGTCTTTTGTCGGGTCGATGTAACACGGCAACTTCGTTACGATTGTCGTGGAATATTTTATCTCACTTTTTTCATTTATTTCGCACTGGTAGTACTCAATTATATAGAATTTTTTCTGGTAAATCAAGCCGCTGAAATCGATCACTAACTTCATTTTTAGTTTTGATTTATTTATTCTTTTTCTTTATCTAATATATAAGTTAAAAATTAAATTTTCTTTTGGTTTGAAGTTCTGGTTCGGAAATTCGGCCGATAGATGGCGCTGAGATAAGCTATGACGTCAGCTGTACTATGATGCAATTTTTTTATAATGTTTAATTTGACTTCTAAGTTAAAATAATATTTTTCTTGTTTTTAAAGTCATCTTAAATTTTCTTAATTTATTTTTTAAATAATTACTAATGCCCATATTTTTTTATAAAAATATTTACTGTATACTGAATTTTATTACTAATATTTCTTCTTGAAGTTTAAAAGCCGAATTTTCAGTTTAAAAATAAAAATACGATTTTTTTTTTTTTTACAAATTTGATACTTTTTTCTTTTATTTTTTAACTTTTTTCGTTATTATGTAATAACAAAAATAATTTAAGAATAATTACTTTGAAAATTTTGTAATTAAATTAATAAATAGAATTTTCAAATGAAAAATTTAATTATCAAATTTAAAAATGAAAATTCTAGATTAATTATTAAAAAAAAAAATAAAACACATTTTTCTTTATATAAAAAAAAACTTCGTCGAAAAGTAAAACCAAACTATTTAAAAAAAAATATTAATTCAAATTTCGCGGTCTTAAAAAAAATGACCTCAAGCGCATGCGCAACTTTTCCCGCACAATTTCAAACGGCGCCGTCTATATTAAAACGCGCGCACCAAGCTTATTGATCCTCTCCAGGTGCGTAAACTTATTCCGAGCCCAAAAAAAAATTAACCCGACTTAAAATCTAAAAAACAAACCCACAAAATTCCTCAAAATACCAAAAAAAAAAATTAACTAAAATAATTCTTACCTTTGGCAGGACAAATAGTGTTTTAGTGATGTGAAAAATCCGGAGAAAAAGCAACGGCGTCATTTGAGGAACATGAAGGAACACTTTTTCTCAAACGCACCTGATGTCTTAATTTTGATTGGCTGTAAGAACCGGCGTCACTAAAAATTACCCAGAATGCTTAGTAACGCAGCCGCATTTTCAATCGACAATTGTCGTGTCATTCTTCTCCCTCAGCTCGTCGCCCAGTTCAGACGCGTTAGTAATTCTTCTCGTGTACAGTAGTTTTATTTCTCCAAAAAATAGTAACTCAGTGCTAGGTTATTTTAAATTAATTTAATATTATAAATTAATTTAATTATTTATAATATACACATATATTTTAATATTTATAAATTAAATATTAAAAATAATTATTAAAATGGCTGATCAAGATAACAAAGATTTTACCGAAGATATTACTGATCAAAGTTATGATCAAAACGGTGATGCCCCGCAAAACGAGACTGGAAATGGCGGTGATGCCGGTGACGCCAATGAGAACGGCCAGGATTCACAGGATGACAAGTAAATTATTTTTTATTATTGTTATTATTTATTAAACTTTTTTTTTTTTTAATGTTTATTTATTATTATTCTTTTTGATTCACTCTATTTTTTTTAATCTTGGATTTTTTATCATTCCTCCTCCTCACTTTTATTTTTTCAAAATGGCGCGGATTAAATAACATTTTGTTCATTCATTTAATCCACTTCCATCCGAATTTTTAGTTTTATTATTATGGAGTTTGTTTTAATGTTATTTTTTTTATAATATTTATTTAAGACGCGTTTGTGTATTTTTTTTTGGTGATAATTTTATTTTATTAATTTTTTTTTTTTTTTTTTTTTTTTTTTTTTTTTTTTTTTTTTTTTTTTTTTTTTGTGTGCTTAATTGTCGCGTGTACGCCGACGCCGGTCAGAATGACGCTCATTTTTTCACAAAATGGCCGACGGCATTTTTCGTGATTTATTTTATTAAAATTAAATTAATTTACTTAATTTTTTTTCTAAAAATTTAATTTTAATTTTTTTTCGTACAAAATTGAAATTTCATTATTTTTAAGAATTTTTGGATTAAATTCACAATAAAATTATTTTTAATAAATAATAATTATAAAAATTAAAATTTGACAATTTTTAAGAATTTTTTTTTTTTTTTTAATTAAAAATGAAATTATTTTTATTTTAAAATAATAATAAAAATTCAAATTAGATAATTTTTGAATTTACAATGAAATTAATTTTATTAAAAAATTATAAAAATAAAAATCTTACAATTTTTAAGAAAAAAAATTGTCGAGTGTCAAAAAAAAAAATTATTATAAACAACTCCATAAAAAATATTTTCTAAATTTTTATATATTTATTTAAAAAAACAAATGTAATTTTTTACACCAGAAATAACTCCCAAAAAAAAGAAAAAATTAATCAAAGGTAGTATTAAAAAATATTTTTCAAAAATTTTTCCCCCTGAAATAAAAACCTTGCCAGTAAACAAAATAAAATATAAAAACTTGCATGTGTCTACTTAAGTTAGTAATAAAATAAACGTAAACTAATAATTGATTTTATAAAAAAAAATTTTTTCAGCATAATCACAACAATATAAAATATATAATTAATCAATTAAAAATCCCTCGCGTTGTCAAAAAAAAAAAAAAATTGAG
>JZSA01007417.1:0-28566 GCA_000956155.1 Cotesia vestalis
AATATATAAAATATATGAAAAATTGATGTGGGTACTCAAATGAAAGGTCTCGATTAGTATAACATCGGGATGAGCTTATATCTTAAAAAATATCATTAATTAAAAAATTACCTTATATTTTGAGAAATATTGACATTTTTAAAGATATAAGCTCATTTTGATATTACACACATTAAGAGCTTTCATTTGAGTACTCACATAAATTTTTCATATATTTTATATATTTATATATATCACATATATTAATATATGAAAAATATATCAAAAATGAATGTGGGTACTCAAATGAAAGCTCTTGATTAGTGTAACATGAAGATGAGCTTATATCTTAAAAAACGTCAATATTTAAGAAATTATAGTAAAAAAAGTCTAAAAAATTGTTAATTTTTTTTAATTAAAAAAAATTATTTTTTAAAGATATTTTTAGCCTAAAAAATTATAACAAATATTTGTTATTTATTAAGAATATGTCAAACTACTGCAATTTAATTATAAAAATAATTTTTGTCTTAAATTATAAATATTAAACCCACAATTCTAAAAAATTTTTTAAGTAAACTAATTAAATTTAAAAATACTACCACAGTAATCCCCACACTTACCCTAACTTGTACCAAACAATTTTAGTATTTAAGGCCTAGAACACTCAAAACTTAAAAAGAAAAAGAAAAATATATTTTGGTATAAATTTTTAGGCGCAGCTCTAAGGCATCTGGATTTTTATTTTATTTTTTTAATTGAACTAGAGTTTTGTGTTACAAATAAATAAATAATTTATTAAATAATAATAAATTTGTCCAGTAAAGTCGCGGATTAGTTTGACTTGTTAGTCTAATCACTATTTCTTTCCAGGAATCAACGAGCTACCTTATACTTGGGTATGACAGCAATTATTTATTATATATTAATAAATAAATAAATAGAATTGTTGAATACAGAGTCGGAAATATATACAATAATAAAAAATTTCGATGAAGAATTAAATAAAATAAAATTCATTCCTTAATGTTAAACTGTAAAATGTGAAATTAACTATTTTTATTATTATTATTTTTTGGTGTACTTTTTAACAGCAATTCTAGATGATTCCAGGGGATTCGAGTCAGTTTTGCAAATGGATTTATTTTTAATGATTAATAATACTTGATATAATTTATTTAACATTGTTACTGAATTTTACATTGTAATTTTTGAGTTGCTATAAAAATTCTTGTACGCTGCGTCAAATCGTTAATCAAAGTCCAAATTATAGAATTTTTGTATTCTAAAAATTTAAATCGTTTTTTTAATTATTAATATTAGTTATTAATTTTTTTTATTATTTTATTTGTTTATTGAGAATTTTTTAAAATAATTTATTCTTTTCCTTTTTACAGATCTGGCAGTGATGGTAACCAGGAATCCCTTAATGACAGGTGAATATTTATTTCAATTTAAGAAAATCCTTTTGCTATAATAAAAAAAAATTTTTAAGAAAAAAAAAAAATTCAAAAATGATCGAAGAAAAATTTTAAAAACAAAAAAAAAAAATTTTTTTATTATAAAAATTTAGCTATATAAAATAATTAATTATCAAATTAATTTTATTCAATATTATTTAAGATTTTTCTGAATTAACACTAATTTTGGAGTTGCAAAGTATTAATAGTTTACAATTGATAATTATAAAATATTTCAATTATTTATTTAAAATATATGTTTCTTTTAAAATAGTTTATTATTTATTATTTAACCTAGTGGTGAAAGGGAAAGGAGCTTCTTAATTTAATTATTTGATTTTTTAATTAATTAATTTTTTTTTTTTTTTTTTTTTTTTTAAAGTTGAGTACCCACATGCATTTTTTATATATTTTTTATATATACATATATATATATAAATATATAAAATATATGAAAAATTGATGTGGGTACTCAAATGAAAGGTCTCGATGAGTGTAACATCAGGATGAGCTTACATCTTTGAAAATGTCAATAGTTCACAAGATACAAGGTAGTTTCTTAATTATGTATCTAGAGATTTTTTCACTAAAAAAAATTTTTAAAATAGGTCGATGTCAAAAAAGCAACCCCCAAACCCGACGGCATGGGAGGTATGCGCGGCGGAGCCGCCGCTGGTCGCGGAGCGGCACGTGGTGGTCGTGGGGGCCGAGGCCGTGGTTTCGGTGGCCAAGGATGGAGCCAAGGTGGCTACGGAGCCGGTGGATACGGCGGTGGTTACGGACAAGGAGGTTACGGTGGTGGATACGATGGCTATGGTAGTTATGACTATTATGGCGGTGGATATGGCGGCTACGGTGGTTACGACTACACCGGATACGGTAATTCAAAGATTTAATACTTTTATTGTTTTCGTAATTCGAATTTTATTTCATTGAAATACTTTGAATTCTCATTGATTGATGAAAAATTAAAAATAAAATTATTAAAAATTTAAATTATATCTTTTTATTATGGGAAACAAAATATCTGTTTTTTATCTTTGACATATCGTTCTCTTGGTAGTTAATCTTATTTATTATTATTAATTTTTATTAATAATAATAATAAGATTTTTTTTAATTATAATTATTTTAATATATTATAATGTTCAAATTTATTTTTAACAATTTTATTTTTAATTTTTATTCTTGTTTAACTATTTTTTCTTTTTTTTTTCATACTAACACTTTCATTTTTTGGTCTTTGGTTCAAAATTATTTTTTTTTTAATTTTTTTTTTCGTCAAAAAAAAAATTAAATTATTGAATAAATATAAAAACACGGTATTTGATAAATTTGTAAATTTTTTTCTCAAAAAAAAAAAAATCCAATTTTAATTTACTAAAAAATTTTTTTTTCGTTTTATAAATTTTAGAATTTTCTTCAAAAAAAAATTTTTTTTCGTTTTTAAATCAAATTAATTAATAATAACAAAAATACGGTCTTTTATAAATTTTCAAAAATTGAATTTTTTTTTTTTCCAAAATTTTTTTTTCGTTCCAAAAAAAATTTTTTTTCAATTTTTTTTTTTTTCCTTTTTTTAAATTAAATATAAAAACACGGTATTTTTTAAAATTGTAATAAATTTTTTTTTTTTTTTATATAATGATGATAATGTCAATTGTAATTCATTATTTATTATTACTGTAAATTGTATTTGTTAATACCGTGTGTTCCATGTCATTGAATAACATATGCAGACGGCTATGGCTATGGCGGTAGTTACGACGGTGGCTACAATGGTGGTCGCGGTGGTGCACGCGGTAAAGGTACGCATTAGCGTTCCTTAATCATTTAGTTATTTTTGTTTTGATTTAATTTTTTTTCTTCACATTTTTCAAACCTGAATCCTCGATTTAAAATAAAAAAATTCGTATCGAAATTATTGCTTGTACACTCTATAAAAAATTCTGTCAACTATTTCTATCAAAAAAAAAAAAAACCCAGAATTTTTTTAAGCTTACTAATCCTAAATTAAAAAATACCACACTGACACTTACCACGTGGTTTATTTTAATGAAACATTTCCTGATAAATTCCTCTCACAAAAAATTTTTTTTCACTTACACATTGCTTCTCCCTGGCTAAAAAAAAAAAAAAAAAAAAAAATATTTATTTTCATTAATTTTTTTTTTTCATTTAAAAAATTAATTTAAATAAATAATAAAATAAAATAGGTAAAAAAAAAAAATCTTAATAATAATTAATAATTAATAACAAAAAACGTTATTTTTTGGGACACAGCCTACAGCTTACTACCTTAGCCTGTAGCCTCTTTAGTAGTTATTTTAATAATTTATAATTAATAAATTAATAAATATTACACTTAATAATAAATTAACAATTAGCAGATATCCATCATTATTTTTTTTTTATTATTTATTTATATTAATTTACTTCACACTTTGTGTATATCTGCAGAGTATTTTTTGTTTTTAATCCTTAATTATTTATTAAAAAATAAATTAGTAATTTAAATAATTTTTTTTTTTTTTCGAACGTAGATGTAGAATTAATAGTTGTAGTAATTGTAATAATATTTACAATTATTTTTTTTAAAAGTTAAATTTTTTTTCTTGTTTTTGTTCGATTAATGATAATTCTTTTTTTTTATTTTGTTTTTATTACTTGTAAAATAATCAACATAAAATCAATTGCATAATGAATGAATTTCAGGAGGCTCAGGCTACGGAGGCAAGCAGAGGGGTGGTGGTGGTCGCCAGAACCAAAGGCACCAACCCTATTAATTTGGGGATTCCGTTTATCGCGAGCTCAATTATGCTGTTTAAATCATTCATTTACCACTGGTGAGTGTCCCCTAATTCTCTGACTATAACTTTATCCTTCTTTTTGTGTCGCTGTTTTTTATACTCATCCGTTACTATGTGTATTAGTTGTTATTGATGTATGTGACTAATTATTTTAATAAAAAAAATTATTTACTAAAAAATTATTTAGTAAAATTATTTACTAAAAAAAAAATTTATTTTTATTTATACAGTCAAAATTTTTAAATAATTTTTTTTTCTAATAAAAATTTTTTAAATAATTTTTTTTTTAATAAAAATTTTTTAAATAATTTTTTTTTTAATAAAAATTTTTTAAATAATTTTTTTTTTAATAAAAATTTTTTAAATAATTTTTTTTTTAATAAAAATTTTTTAAATAATTTTTTTTTTAATAAAAATTTTTTAAATAATTTTTTTTTTTAATAAAAATTTTTTAAATATTTTTTTTTTAATAAAAATTTTTTAAATAATTTTTTTTTTTAATAAAAATTTTTTATATTGAATTTTTTTTAAGTGCAATTTTTTACAAAATTGCAATTATTTAATTAATTATATTAAAAAAAAAAATTGTTGCAATTAAAATTTAAAATTTTTGTTAATTCAATAGTAAATATATTAATTTTAATGTCTAAATTGTTAAATATTTTTTTGCACTTGAAAAATATTCAATTTTATTTTTTATTTGTCAAATTAAGTATCAAACATTTTTTTTTATCAAAAAAAAAATTTTTTTTTGCAGTTGAAAATTTTTTTTAATTTAAAATTACGGTTCAAATTCTTATTTTACTAAAAAAATTTTTTTTTTGCACTTTTAAATTGTTAAATTAAGCGTAAAAAATTTTTTGTGCTACAAAATTGTTTAATTTTATTACAAAATTGTAAAATAAAAGCTTAAAAATTTTTTTTCGTTCAAAAAAAATTTTTTTTGTAAAATGATGGCTAGAAAATTTTATTTGCATTTAAAAATTTTTTTAAAAATAAAATTATGGTTAAAATATTTATTTTTATTTAAAAAGCATTTTTTTGCACTTTTAAATTATAAAATTAACGATAAAAATTTTTTTTTTACCAAAAAAATTTTTTTTGCCCTTCAAAATTATTTAATTTTATAATAAAATTATAAAATTTAACGTTAGAATTTTTTTTTTTGCATTATTAAACTTTAAAATTGTAACATAGAGGTTAGAAATTTTTTTTTCCCCCAAATAAATTTTCTAGCTACTTAAACTTCACATTTAATTGCACCAATAATTCACAAAAAAATACTAAAATAATTTTTTAACCCCCTCCAAGCTCAATTCGTCCAATTAGTCCCTTTTTAGTAGCTTTGTTCCTGTAGTATAAAATTATATAAAATTTTTCATAAGAATAGTTCAAAAATTGCCCGATTGGCGCCAGTTGTTTTCGGCGCGAAACAATGAATTTTTAAAAATCCGAAATGCATGACCCTCTAAAATAATATTTAATCCGACAAAATAATAAAAAATTGAATTTTTTTCAGGTCTTCAAACTTACAGCAAAATACATAATTCATTGAATCATCATTCCACAAAATCATCGCGTCATCAACAAAGCAGACAACTGCCGCAAAATAATTATAACAATCAACAACAAGATTCGCAACATCAAAAGAACCACCAACAAACCAATGTATCATACATGCGTTAAAATTTGTCCGGCCCTAATGACCTCACAATTTATTATTAATATTTAATAATTAATAATTAATAATAATAAATACTGATAATAATAATTAATTTTTTTTTTTAATTGTAAACAAAATTTTTCTTTTTACAATTCAATTTATATATTCTTAATTCACAAAATATCTAAAAATAATTTCCGATTAACAATTTATATTTTTTAAATTGTTTATTAACAATTTAAATGATTTATTATTGCGTAGATAAGTTGAGCTAAAATTATTTTCACCGAATCCTCAATCTTTTGTACAGAATATTTTTCATGCATCATCTTCCCCATTTAATTAATTAGTTCTTTAATTAATTAATATTTAATGATACTAAAATTTAAATAATAATAAAATAAAGTTAAGAGTTAACAAATTAGTTTACGTAATTAGAAATAACGTTTTTTTTTTTTGTCTACTTTTTTTTATTTGTCTATTTATCGATTAATAAACAAATAATTACTGTAATTTTTTTTTGTCTTTTTAATTATTATTATTATTAATTATTAATTAATTTTACTGGATATTTTTTATAAAATAGTCTGGAATATTGTGAGTTCAATGAGATTTTTAAACAATTTATATTGTTTAAATTTTTACTACGTTTATTTAATTAGAATTGTAAGCTAATGAACAAATTAATAATAAATATGTAGTAATAAAATTATTAAGTATAAAACACGATTTTTTTTTCATTGTTCGGGAGGCTATATGTTAGAATTTTTTTTTTTTATAAATTACTTAATTTTTTTTTTTAATTTATTTTTGAGTTCAAAAAATAATTTAGTTAAAGTAGAGAAAAAAAATTTTTTTTAATTATCATTAATTGTCGGAGAAAATCGCCTTTGTTTCAGAACAATTTTTTCATTGTTCTTAGAACTCAAGCGCCATCTGGAGGTTTGTTTAAAAGTAACTAAATTTTAGCGCCAATTTTTAAATTTCTCATTTGAGCAAAAATTAAGTTTGAAAATTTTTTTGCAGTTCTCAGCGCTCTCGTGCGGCAGAATTGGGAACTATATTACCCAGAATTCCTTGCGAGGTGCTATATAATGCTGGGAATTAGTAGAAGAGTTCTTTTTGGAATCCGGCAGCCGTAGAGTGAACACGTGGTCAAGTTATAATAAATTAAAAAAAAATTAATTTAATAACCACGTGTTAAGTCTTAAATACTTAACTATAAATATGTGTAAAAATTATTTTTATTTTATTAAAATTAATTGGAGGGATAAAAATGGCTGACCGTCGTATTAACAAGTAAGTTTTTTGTTTTTTTGTAAAATTTAATTTTTTAAGAAATTTTTTGTTAAAATAAAATTAAGTAACGTGATGATTTATCTTAGGACACCTTCAGACAACAGAATGGCACTGTTGTATGATCTGAAATAAAAAATTACAAAAATTAATTAGTTACTTGAGATTAATCATAATAATAAATAATAATTAATTAATTATTAATAGTAATAAATTTAGCCGAAATTAGAATTTATTAAGGTCTTATCGGGTAACCTCCAAATATTAATGCATTTCTGTAAAATTATCGGTGAATATTTTAAAAAAAATTTTGGATGAAAGTAAAAATATTAGTGATAAATATATTAAAAAAAAATTACACTTATTAAAGTGTATTAATGAAGAGAAAATTAAATTCCGCCATTAGCAAATGTTAAGGAGGTTCGAGCGTAATTTATGAATTAAAATAATGTTTAAAAATTTTTTTTTAACTTTCAGTCTTCCCAATATTCGTAAAAATTATTTATTTTAATTTAAAATAATTTAATAATTGATGATTTTTACTTATTTAATAAAATTACTTTAGTATTTATTAATTACGTATTTATTTATACGAATACTTAATTTCAAAGCTGAAAATTGTAAATTAAATTCGCTGGAACCTCCTTAAATAAATAAAAAAAATTGTCCGGTTAAGTAACTATAATTTTATTCCTTACCAAGCGTTAAACAAAATGTCGGACAACGAGCGTGACCTTGAACTAGATCTGGAAGATAGTGACAGCAACGAGGACATAGAGATGGCGCAGCTAGAGTGTTTAGTTACCGACGTGGAAGAATACAAGTACAAAATACTCGGGCCAGAAGAAATAGTCTCTGAAATGATAGAAAAAATAAAATCAGTGAACTTGATCCTCCAGATTTCTAGCACAACAACGCGAATATTGCTCCATCATTTTAAGTGGGACGAAGAGAAGCTCCTAGAGGCGTATTTTTCCAACGACAGAGCCGCCATCTTTAAGGCAGCTGGCATAGTAGACCCAAGTGTCTCAAAATCTAAAAAAAAACCTCGAGGTTCAACAGAGTTCTGCGAAATTTGCTTAAGTCCGTTTCCAACGAGCTTGATGACCGGCCTGGAGTGCGGGCACCGTTTTTGCGGCGACTGCTGGGCGGAATATCTCTCTGTTAAGATTGTGTCGGAGGGAGAGTGCCTTTCTATCTCCTGTCCGGCGCCCAAGTGCGATATTTTAGTTGACGACGCCTCCGCAATGGCGCTAATCAAGGATTCCACGGTAAGGTCAAAGTACCAGTGCTTAATAGCGCAGAGTTTCGTTGAGTGCAACAGATTATTGAAGTGGTGCCCAGCTCCAGGCTGCAACCGCGCGGTTAAAGTCCAAGAAGTGGAATTTAAGCCCGTAAAGTGTGATTGCGGCCGGAGATTTTGCTTCAAGTGCAGTGAAACGTGGCACGCGCCCATTTTGTGCGATTATTTGAGAAAATGGGAGAAGACAGCCGCTGAAGACTCGGCTACTTCTCACTGGATAGGAATTAACACCAAGGATTGCCCGAAATGCCACACGGCGATTGAAAAAAATGGCGGCTGCAATCACATGACCTGCAGAAAGTGCAAATATGAGTTCTGCTGGGTCTGCAGTGTTCATTGGACGTACCACAATGTTAATTACAGCTGCAATAGGTTTGTAATCGCCGAAGCGCAGAATGAACAGATGACCAACAGGTTGAAGCTCAACAGGATCTTGTTTTATTACGACAGATATGTCAACTACAAGAAGTCTTTTGAGAAAGACAATGAGTTGTGCTTCATCATTGGAGAGACGATTACCAAATTCCAGGCTTTGGGCATGTCCTGGATGGAGGTTCAGTTTTTGACCAGGGCGCTGGAGGCGCTGAGACAGTGCAGAGTTACTTTGATGTACTCCTACCCGTTTGCTTACTTTGTGGAGTCTTGCAATCAGATGGACATCTTTGTGGACAATCAGCGGGACTTGGAGATTGCCACTGAGGAATTGGCTCAGTATTTGGAACGAGAGTTGCAGGAAGATAGTGTTGTTGAGGTCAAGCAGAAGGTTAAGGATATGACTGCTTATTGTGAAGACCGGAGGAAGGTTTTGTTGGATCATGTTCATGAAGGGTATGACAAGGATTGGTGGAAGGACAATTCGCTTGTGTAGATTATTGCTTCAGTTTTAAAGTTCTTACATTTTTTTTATATTATTTTTATATCAATAAAGATATACGTGCATTTTTAATATTTTTAATTGCCTTTTTTGATTTTTCCTCTGAATTATACACACAAAAAATAAATTTCTTGCGCCAAGAAAATTTTAAGGAAAACAAAAATTATTTTGGAGCAAGAAGAAATTTTCTTGGCTCAAGAAATTTATCTTGTCTCAAGAAACTTTGACTTCATTCAAGAAATTTTCAATTTTCCTTGATATTTTCTTGAGCCAAGAAAATTTACACTCCAGTCAAGAATTTTTTTTTTCAGTGTAACTATTTGTTCGTGTTTAAGAAATATTTTTTAAATGCTACACAGAAAAGAAAAATGTTCATGAATCAAGTATATAATTTTGAAAAACTTAATTTTCTTGATTTAAAGAAATTTTACTTGATTCAAAAATTTTTCGTCTTTATTCAAGACAATAACCCTCTTAAAAATTATTTTCTTGGTTTAAGAATTTTTTTCTTGAATTAAGTTAATTTTTTTTTCAGTGTAAGAAATATTTTTTAAATACTAAAAAATGATTTTTTATTAATACCAAGAAATCTTCTTAAATCCTAAAAAATTCTTCTATCAGTGTAGTCTGGATAAAATTTTTATTTTTTTTAAGTATAAAATCGGAATAAATTTCATTCACGTCATAGTATTTATTATTTTACAATTACTTATCATTTATCAAAGAATTAGTCACACATTGACACCTTTACCTAGAAATGCGCGTCAATAGGTCTTTTGATCATTAAACGCTGAAACATTTTTTTATCCACACTGAAATAACTTCCTTATCTCTTACTAATGAGTAATTACTCGGAAACCTCCGAAATATAAACTGTGATACAATTTTTTTTTCTTTGTTCTATTTTTATTAAATTAAATTTTATAATAAAATTGTAAAATTTATTGTAAAATTAAATTCAATGAAATTTTTCTCTATTAGTAATTAAAAAAGAAGAAATTTTTATTCAAAAAGTATTTGTAGCCATCGGAAAATAAAATTAATTATAAAATAAAGGAAGTCTAAAATATTTAAGCTCTAATTTTAGTTAAAACTTTATAGATTTAAAAGTTCAAACAAAAATCTTTTTAATTGTAATAAATAAAATTGAATTTAAATTATTTTAGATATTAAATAAATTGTTAAATATTTGAATAATTTATTTAATATTTATTATGTTTCTTTCAATAAAAAATTAACAATAATTTTTTAATAAAATTGAAAAATTATTAATATTGTAATTTATAAAAAAAAAAATAAAAAATACATTACTTGATATTAATAGCAGGCTTGTTATAAAACCAGCCCATAATGCTATGTTCATTCTCTGGAATCACAAAATTTATTAATTACTCTCGTAATAAGCGTCTTCACCAGTAAAAAAAATTATTTTATAGTTACACAGTTATTGGAGTAAAACTTATCTATAACTGAGTCTTTAATGATGGAATAACTCTATATATTACACTATCAATGTAATTACTTTATCTTGAGAATTTATTAGAACATTTTATTATCGGTAGAGGAATACATAAAAAAAATATTCAAAAAAATACGTCATAAAATTTTATTTTATTATTTTAAAAATAATTCTATTAATTTAAAGTATTTACTATTTAATTATTCTAAATTTTTTTTTTTGTTAAAAAATAATAAAAAATAACAAAAATAGTTTTAATGATAAAAAAATTTAAACTTTTATATATTTAAAACATTTTAAAAATTGACGGTTGAAAATTAAATTCGCGCGCTTTTGAATCGACCAATCAGAGGCGTTATTTTTCCCTCGGTTTTTCTGCGCAGTCACTGCGCCGCCATTTTACCTAGTTCGGTTGTTAACTTCAGAATTAACACTTGTGCGGTGTCTCTCGTTACTAGAGCTAATAATTAATGTTTTTATTGTGATTGTATTAATGAATTAATTATAAATAATGCATGTAATAGTTAATTAAGTGCCGAGAGTTGATAATTTCTATAAATTACTAAATTTTTATAAGTTTAATTTATTATAACCTAACTATTGTCAAAATTAATTATTAAATTATAAATTTTGAGTTTTTTATTTTTTAACAGTAATTTTAACAGTGATAAAGTAATTTTTTTAAGTTAATTTTATTTAATATTTAATAAAAATAGAAATTAATTAATATTTATGATTTTAGGTGTTTAGTGTTTTTTGGAGATCTGAAGCTTGGACCCATGGAGCCTGATGCTGATCTGGAGATTTTGCAGCTAACGTAAGCTTTCAATTTTTTTTTTACATTATAATAATATTTATTATTGTTGCATATTTTTTGGGAATTATTTTGACAGTTGAAATAATTTTTTATTATTATTATCAAAATTGCTAATAAAAAAAAAGTATTCTCTATTTAATTATTCTAAATTTTTTTTTATTAAAAAGCAATAAAAAAAATAACAAAAATAATTTCAATGGTAAAAAAAAATTTATACTTTAATAGATTTAAAACATTTTAAAAATTGACGGTTAGAAATTAAATTCGCGCGCTTTTGAATCGACCAATCAGAGGCGTTATTTTTCCCTCGGTTTTTTGCGCAGTCACTGCGCCGCCATTTTACGTAGCTCAGTCGCTAACTTCAGACTTAACACTTGCGCGGTGTCTCTTGTTATCGGAGTTAATAATTAATGTTTTTAATGTGATTATATTAATGAATCAATTATAAATAATGCATGGAATAGTTATTTGAGTGCCGGGAGATGATAATTTCTATAAATTACTAAATTTTTTAAAGTTTAAATTATTATAACCCAACAATTGTCAAGATTAATTATTGAATTATAAATTTTGAGTTTTTTATTTTTTAACAGTAATAAAGTAATTTTTTTAAATTAATTTTACTTAATATTTAATAAAAATAAAAATTAATAAATAATTATGATTTTAGGTGTCTAGTGTTTTTTGGAGATCTGAAGCTTGGACCCATGGAGCCTGATGCTGGTCTGGAGATTTTGCAGCTACCGCAAGTTTTTAATTTTTTTTTTTTTTTTACATTATAATAATGATTATTATTGTTGCATATTTTTTGGGAATTATTTTGACAGTTAAAATAATTTTTTATTATTAATATCAAAATTGCTGATAAAAAAAATATCAGACGTATATTAAAATTGATAGATAGAAAAATTGGCAGATTTTTTCTATAATTTTATCCACAGAATTTTTAATTTAATTTTTGAAAGAAAAATTTTCAATTAATCTTTATTGGATTAATTTTATTTTATCGAATTTTTTTTGAGTTAATTATTATGACATTGAATTTAGCACAACACTTATTAATAAATAAATACTAAAATTAGCTGATAAAAATTAAGTTAGCTGATATTTAAAAATTTTAATAATTTATTTTATTAAAAAATTATTTAAAAAAAAATTAAACGAAAAAATTTCACATGTACAAAATTTTTAAAATTACACATGCAATTTTTTAAAAATATTTTTTTGCTATAATTTAATAAATAAAAAAAATTAAAAATGTCAGTTAATGTAATTATTATAGTCAGCCGACGTTTTTAATTTTTGAAATTCTTTTAAATAATCAAATTAAAACAAAAAAATATTTTTTAAAAATTGCTTTTATAGTTTTTCATGTTTTTTACAAAAGAAAATTTTTTTATTTTTTTCTAATAATTTGCTTCAATAAAAAAATTTTTTTAGATGTCGGCTAACTCAATTTTTATGAATTTAGCAAATACTTAGCAATTTTTCATGAAAATTAAATTAGCAGATATATATACATGAAAAAAAATTTTTTTTTTAATTAAAAAAAATTTTTTTTTTAATTAAAAAAAAAAAACTCGAAAAAACACTCTTCTGAAATTTTCAGGATATTTTTAGAAAATATTAAAGTTTCATATAAAAAAAAGAAAAAATGTTTATCATTGAAAAATTCCGAGTTTTTTTGGGAAATCTAAAAAATAACGTCGAAGATAGGTTTGAATAATTTTTTTATCAAAAAGAACATTGAATAAAAAAAATTTTGAAGAAAAAAAACGTCCCGATTAGACAATTTTTGAAAAAGTTATTATTAATTTTATAGTGGGATTTTTATAACAGTTGATAATTAATGTATGTTTGTTTATAATTAAAGAGATAATTTCAATCAACCACGAGTTGATTTACCATAGATTAAATATGGTAAGTTAGTCAAAGAATAAATTTATTCAATGGTGGAATTGATGCGCATGATTATCACCAAGGTCTTCCATGGTTCAATTATAATATTTTCGTATGACAAATATAACAAGGAAAATGAAGATTAAAATCTAAATTGAATAATAAAATTTGGAGGTCGTACTTATTAATTGAGAGTATGATTGGAGATAATAGAGACTACTGGCAAGTGAGAAAGACGTTTGAACCGGGAAGTAAAGTATTTGAATGACAAAAATCCAGCGTATTCGGGTGTGCCTTTGTAGAAAAATCCTAGGCCACTGATTGGAGCTGGTGGTAGAGTTTCTAGAGGACGAGAGTCCAAGAAAGGAACTATTGCTGCGTTGTGACTCCTCTCCGAGAACAAAGATATTGTTAGATTTACAAAGTGCTGGCCAGTCTTGCTCAATTCGTAGGTCAGCTCGGAATCTCGAGGATTTTTTCGTGCACTTATGTCGAGATTCATTCTGAAATTCATCAAAAATTAAAGCTTACTGCTAGTGAGACACAAGAACACACTGGATGAGAGAAATTAAATTATACCTTTCAGTGGAATTTATATTGGAAGGATAAAACCAACGGTCTCCGACAGACGATGAATAGAGGCTCCCTTCACTGTTGTACATCACCGATCCTCGAACTGCTAGTGATATTCGATCATCTTTCGTCACGACAAACTTAACTCCTGGGGATTTAAATTCAGTTATACAAGATTGTTGCTGATAAATAAGACTATTTGAGAAGCGATTGATAAAAAATGGATAAAACTTTAGTACCTGTAACGAATTGTCCATCAGGCATTTTAATGTCGTCTAAATTAAACCCACGAATCTTGTAACTAAGCCGAACAGTCTGAGTGGGTCCATCTGCGGGATGACCACCGTCAGTTCTCCATTTAACGGAGCTTGGATCAATCTCTCCATTGACCAGATGTCCTTCTTGGATCTGCAACGTTATCACATTCTTCTCAACGGCAAACCTGATCCCCGTGACGACTCTGCAAACCAAATACCATCAATCGACGACCTTATCAAAGCAAACACCTTCAGTTACTACCGATTGTCCGAGCTGTTGGTGTAATACTCTCTCAAACTCAGCATACGAACGCTGATGTCATTGTCAATTTGTTTATCGCAGGCACACAACTTCTCCAATTCGCTGTGGTCACCCAGAATGCACGCAGAAGTCCAGTTTTCCTTCTTGTATCCTCTGACATTGTTCCATCCATACTTCCGGCAACTTGTATCTTCACTGTCGAAATTCTCCAGGAAAACCTGAAATTCCCCACTTGAATTACCTCCGGCAAAAATTTATAAACTATCAACTTACAATCGGACAGTACATGCTGTACACGATTCCCTGCGGCAGATCCAAAGGATTAAAGTTCGCTCTTATTCCGCTGCACTCATACTCCGGCTCCTTAGTGTCCAGGTAATCCGCGTTCGGGTCAAAGTACCACTTGCTCCTCTGCTCATAGTAAGCCACGTAGTTCTTCACGCGGATGTAATTTCTTCCTAAACAATCCATCACAAATTAACCAACCAGCTCAGCAAAATAAGTCTATCTACTTACCTTCCGACCACTCGAACGCGTCGCAGTTTGCGTACGTCCATTTGTTCAGCTTCCAATCGTAGTTTTTCCATATTGTTAGACTCTCACTTTTGCTACTAAAATAGTTTTGACCTGCCTTCATTACTCTGATCACACTTGCCTTTAGTTCTTTCAATTCTTCTACTCCGGATTGCCCGTAATAAGCTTGGTCTTGAAATAAAACACCCGTTTTTTTTTTTTTTTTAATTTTTTTCTTAAACTAAAAAAAATAATCAACAATTCTTACCTAATTTTTTTATTCTTCCAATTTCAAACGCTCCAATATAAGAAGCATATGCTTTATAAACTCCTATCAAAATATCTTTATACATATTTTCTAGGCGGTCTACTATTGGGACATTGTCACAGTTGATGTGATATTTTTCCTAAAAAATAATTATATATTCTTTTTTTCAAAAATTTCCACGGTGAAGAATAAATTTAAATTCACTAGTAGATAAATAAGGAATTTAACTATTAGATAAAAATTTATTTAATATTGATGGCGAAAGGATCTCCTTAAGTGTCTTTTTTGTCGAATAATCAAAAAATAATTTTTTCTTACCTCAAATTCCCAAATATTTAATTCAATATCATAAATATTATCTGCAAAATAAAATTTTTTTAAAAAAAATTATTAAATGTCTGCTAAAAAAAATTTTCATTAATTAAAAAAAAATTATAAAATTTTTTTAAAAAAATTTCATTAAAATAAAATGAAAAATTTTGATTAATTAAAAAAAAATTTTGAAATTAAAAAAAAAAAATTTTCATTAAAATAAAATAAAAAATTGTCATTAATTAAAAAAAAATTATGAAATTTTTTAAAAAAAAATTTCATTAAAATAAAAAAAAAAATTATCTTACATTTTTTATTATCATAATCAGAATCGCTACAAGCAATTTCAAGAACCTGAGTAATATCCACATTGCCCCAATTACTAGTCAACTCTTTGACGGTATTAAAAAAAAATTTATCAATAACTTCCCCCGGAAATTTTTTATAATTAACAAAATAATTTTTAACTTCCGTATCAAAATATTTAGTAACATTATCGAGTCTGCTGTAAAACAAATTGTATTCATTCCAATAGTACTCCGAATAAAATTCCGGAATAACTTGCTTGAAAAGATCATCAACCCTCGAGTTGCGCTCCCGAAGATACCGATCACTAGATTTTAATTTTTCTAGTATGTCACTGACATTTCTCAATATCTTCAAGGAATGCGCTTCTAAAATTTTCGAATCATCACTTCGGAAGGTCACAAGCCTTTCAAAATTATCTATCAAGTCGACCGCTGCTTCTTCAACGTCCCCGATTTGCAGACACATTGAAATTGGTAAGTAAACAACTAAAATAACTTTTAAAAAATTAATCACCATTTTTTTTATGATTTTAATTAGCCGAAGTTGAGAAAAAAATATTTTTTTTTTTTTTAAATAATTTTTTTTTAGAAGGACATTAATAATTTTAAAAAATATTGCAGGAAATTTTATACATGTGGAATTATTTTTTTTATTTTTAATTTTTTTTAAATTAGACAAGTTTGACCCGAACGCGCTGATCAACAGCGGCGAACTAAACTATGGGGCCATTGATTAATTGAATTTTGACTATATTGTTTTGGTTCTGGAGAAGAAATCTGCAAGAACAAAAATAATAAAATAAATAAAAAAAAAAAAAAAACTCAAAAAATTACAGAAAAAATTTAACGAGGCGCTTCGTGATGAAAACTGGAAAAATTACACACGAGAAGAAAATTTAAGAAATTTTTACTATTTTTATTTTATAAAATAGTAACGATGGACTATACTTCTCATTTAGTAATTTTTACGATCTACTATTGTAAATTTTATCCAAAAATTAAGACAAAAAAAATTAACTTTAATCAAGAGTAAAATTCTTGAACCAAGAAAATAATTTTGAAGAAGTTTTATTAGTTTATTAATAAATTATGCCAAGGCAATTGCCTAATGGTAAATAGTAAATATACATACACAGAAAAAAAAATTGACTTGATTCAAAAGAAAAATTCTTAAACCAAGAATATAATTTTGAAGAGGGTAATTGTCTTGAATCAAGAAGAAAAATTCTTGAATTAAGTAAAATTTCCTTAAATCAAGAAAATTTTTTTTTCTGTGTACAATTTTTACATTATTGTACAATTTAACTTATAATCATTTAGAATGTTTTACATAATAAGATTCTAAGGTAGGTGATAATGATATATAATACATTATGATAAGTATAAAAATTTAATTTATAATGAATTAGTAATTAAAAATTTTTAGAATCTTTGATGTTGCTACACGGAAAAAAGTAAACTGTAATATTCACTCGGATTCCGGTTAGTTTTTATAGTTTAAAACAGTAAAGCGGACATCGGGGTGACAAAAATCTAAATATTACAGAACTTAATGTAGAAAGTATAAAAGCCACAATTTATAATTTAATATCCAAAATAAGTAATTAGTAGTTGTCACTATAGTAAATAACGACTCTTTTATCTTTAAAAATTACAGTTTCAAACAGTAAAAATTGCCATTCCAATATATAGTCCATATTATGAAGAGAAGGGGAACTCAGATGAAAGAGAAGGGGCTCTCACTCTGGGAGAATTTAATATTTCAAACAGTAAAAATTATACTTTTAAAATATACATTTTACCAGTCTAGGCAAGTCAATAATTACAGTTTGATTTTTAGCGTTGCGTTTAAAATTTATCATTTTACTTTGTAAATATTGACGTTGCTTGTATTAGAAATTTACTAACTTTATTCTATACTTTTTACATATCATAACATCATTTTTTAGGTACGAAATGATAAATATTAAAGTCTGAATTTTTAATTATTATACTTTAACATTTTAGACATTCACATAGCGAATATTACTGTTTAAAATAGTATTTTCTTCCATGTAAAGACTAAATTGTAAGGTTTAAATTGTAAATATTACAATGAGAATAGTAAAATCATGATTTTACTGTTCGAAGTGGTAATTTTTAGCAGTTGATCATTACTTATTATAAATCGACTGTTATTTATTACAGTTTACTTTTTTCCGTGTAAGCTTGTTATCGTGTTGGTACCGCGATATTTTACCCCCCGACAAAATATCCTAAAAAAAAATATCCCTCGATATAATATTCTCGGTGTTAGTCTGCTTCCTAATAATCATACACAAAATCTATGATAAAAGAACACAACACGGTCACAAGCTTATGTGTTGTGATATTTTGTCGGGGAATCACCGTGTTGTGCCCTTTTAACATGGATTTTGTGTGTGTTTATTCGGAAGCAGATTTTTGGGATATTTTGTCGGAGGATCAAGACGCCTGATACCAAAAAAATGATACGCCCTTTTGACTTAAAATTTTTTTTTGTCTTAGACCCAAAACGGCGTGTACAAAAAAAATTTTTTCATTCATTTTTCTTACAGATTTGAATGTTAAAAACATTTTTAGGTTGGTAGGAGGGAAAAAAATTTTTTTTGTACGTCTACAGAGCCAAAAGAGTGTAGATGTTGAGATGAGCCCTTTTGACATAAATAACGCGATATGTAATTCATAATAATTTAACCTCACGATACCGCGTATGATCATACTCAAGGCCAAAAAGTATGTTTTCTCTGATAGTTCCTGAAAAAAGCCACGGATCTTGACTTGCGTATGATATTGTCATCTCAGGATTGTCTTGGATGAACCTGTGTTTAGATTTAAACCCAATTGATTTTTCACTTTCAAATTGAAAGAGTCCAACCGTTCCAGCGCTAACTGGTAACTCTTGCAGTAATAAATTTAATAGAGAAGATTTTCCAGATCCAACTGGGCCGACTAAAGTGCACAATTCTCTTGGTTTGACGTTCAATGTCACATCGCACAATGTAGGAGGTAATTGTCCAACTATCCAATTGGCTGATACTTTATCCAGTTCGATTCTAACTGCGCTGGTTATTTTAGGAGAAGATGATTTTGTGGGATCTGTCAGGCCTGCTGGTTTGATAATTTTGTTTGAATCCTGAGATTTAGAAATTTCATCGAGTAATAAAAATTCCTGCAACATACCAAAATATAGACATCGAAATTGTAATATATTCATTGCTAATTTGTAAACGCAATTAAAAAGAAATAATTATACTTCTATTCTTTTGATGGAAATGATAGCTTCGCTGAACAATATCAATGCTTGTGGGAAGTATATAGCAACTACCATTTGCAGTATATTGAAATAACTTGATAATTGGAATGTTATATCAGCTTTCATGGTATTTCCCATCAATACAAAAGCAATAAGTGTTACATAAAGCGTTGTCCGTTCAGTGAAGACCATTAAAGATGTATACAATCCACGAACATTCGATGAGCTATGTATTTTTTTTATTTCAGCTAATCTTGTTTGGGAAACTATTCTGTTGAATGGTTTTTCCCATGCATACATTTTTATTACCTGCACAGAAAAAAAAATTTAGTTGAACCAACACGGAGAAAATTAAATAATAGCAGTTACTATCTAGACATGGTAAAAATTTTACCATTAACCTGATCGTAGTGAATACTATCTAGATGATTAATAAAATCAATAAAATTTTGCTTTATTAAACAATGACTTTTATTAAATTGTGCTGTACTTTTTTAACTATTGAAATTTTTGAAGAAATAAGCTCATCCCAACGTTACACTTATCAAGAGCTTTCATTTGAGTACCCACATGCATTTTCATATGTTTTTCATGTATACATATATATAATATATATAAATATATGAAAAATAGATATGAGTAGTCAAATGAAAGGTCTCGATGAGTGTAACATCAGGATGAGCTTATATTTTTAAAAATGTCAATAGTTCACAAAATACTAGCTCATTACTTAATTATTGACATTTTTAAAGATATAAGCTCTTCCTGATTTTACACTCATCAAAAGCTTTCATTTGAGTACCCACATGCATTTTTTAAATATATTTCATCTATACATATATATAATATATATATAAATAGATTTTCTTTCCATGTGTTTGAAAATTATTGAATTTTTGATCAAATTTTTCATAGAATTCAATAATATTAATTACTATCCTTGATAGTAAATATTATCATCCTGATAGTAAATATAACCATCCTCATAGTGACTGTTATCATCCTGATTGTAACTGTTACTAAAAAAAATGGTAACTGCTATCACAAAAAAATAATAGCACTAACCATCTTTGTATGGAAAAATGTTTTAATCATCCTAGATGATTGGAGCTAAAAATTTAGTATGATAACCCCTATCATTTAATTTTCTCCGTGAAGTAAATACTTTCGAAGAACTTCATCTTCTTGATTTAAGTAGAAAAAATTTTCATCTAAGAAATTTTTCTTGATTTAAGTAAAGTTTACTTGATTCAAGAATTTTTTTTTTTTTATTCAAGACAATGAATCTCTTCAAAATTATTTTCTTGATTCAAGAATTTTCGTCTTAATTCAAGTTAAATTTTTTTTTCATTGTGTAAATTACAATAGTAGTTTTTCTTAAAAACAATGTAAAAAACATTTATCAAAGTAACAAAAAAAATATTCTAAACAATTAAGTTTTTAGAATTAAGGTAGTTGTCGTGGTTAAGGCATACCGTCAGAAAATTCTAAATTTTTCTATACTTATTAAGGACATGATAATGCAATTATCCTAAAAATTTAAAATTCGAGTTATCAAAAAAAAGCTAACTGTCAAAAACTTTCAAAAAACTGACAGTCTTTTAATTTATTTGTTGTGAGCTTAAAAAAAAATAAAAAAAATTTTTTGACCGTCTAATTATTCATAAATAACGGATTAAAGTTCAACTTTATGTACAGTTAACTTTAAATTTTTCTAACTTTGAAATTCTTTAATTAATGGACGAATTAATGATTAGGAAAGATTTTTTCAAAATATTATTAAAAAAAAAATTAGTTGATTTTTTAGCCCAACCAATGGCAATATCGCGTTACTGATGCCATGAGGGCGTATAATAAAAATCCTATTTTTTTTTTCTAAGTCCAAAAAAATTTTTAGTTTGAAGAAAAAATTTTTTTTTCATTTCTGCACGTTTCATTCAAAAATACGTTGATTCCCGAAAAAAAAGGATCCACTTCGGATGCCATAAGGGCGTATAAAAAAATTTTTTTTTTTGGAACCGACGTATTTTTTCGAGAAATGTGCAGAAATGCAAAAAAAAATTTTTTCTTCAAACTAAATTTTTTTGGGACTTAAAAAAAATAATAGAATTTTTATTATACGCCCTTATGGCATCCGAGGTGTTTCCCGGGAGCTATAAGGGCGTAAAAAATTTTTTTTTGCATTTCTACACATTTCGGACAAAAATACGTCGATTCCCGAAAAAAAATTTTTTTGTACGCCCTCATGGCATCTGGAGCGCGATATGATTATTTTTAATTAAGCAACATTACTTGTATCCCAGCAACTAATTCACTCATGAGCTGAACTCTGCGATCAGTTAATCCTGCGATAGATGCTCTAAGTTTCCCACTGAGTATCGACGCATAAGCTTGTATTGGAATAGTTAGCAACAAAAGTGAGCCGAAACCAATAAGTGTATAAATCCCAATACTCTGCCACATAATGTAACCAACAACGACGATCTTAAAATAAGTTAAAAAAAATTTATAAAAATTTACTTTCTTTCCAAAACAGTATATTACAATTTAATTTAAAAATCAAACCTGTATCGGCATAATCCACAAATAATTAAAGTACATCGGTAAAAGATCGAAGCGATTGACATCGTTACTAAGAAGATTAATTATTTGGCCACCTGCGGTAGTGTCAAGAGCTGATTTGCTCAAGCGAAGGCTCTGTTGAATGAAAAAAACATATTTTACCCTGTTACTATTTAAAACAGTAATTTATCCTTATGCATGCGTATTCTACATTTTGCATTCTAGTAATTTATTCATTATTTAAATTAATACATGTTGACAGAAATGGATGGCTTACTTTTCTGTAAATAAGCGAACAGCAAGCTATTCGTATTCTCATCCCAATTTGTT
The DNA here is from genome assembly GCA_000956155.1 of Cotesia vestalis. Classification (NCBI taxonomy): domain Eukaryota; kingdom Metazoa; phylum Arthropoda; class Insecta; order Hymenoptera; family Braconidae; genus Cotesia; species Cotesia vestalis. The sequence continues at coordinate 22,220 of JZSA01007417.1, forward strand.
GACTGTCAACATTCGTATGGTGCATAATAAACGTGACTCCAAGTGTTGTAGCAATAAGAGCACTTGCGTATCCCAAAGTTTCATCGCGAGTTGTTAAATTCTTATCTCCAGAATCGAAAAAACTTATTACCTGGGCTTGGAAAATAGGCTGGACACTGCGCAAAATTACTGTTTGAAAAAGTAAAAGCAGTCCGATGTACAAATTTTTTACCCAAAACGTCCGGAAAATAGCTTTGATTAAACTTGGTTCTGGTGGTTTTATTTGGTTTCGATCGTGAATGTTGTTTGGTTTTTTGCGCATACTTTTTTTGAGTTCATCATTCCATGCCCTGATTAAACGTGATTGTTATTTAATCATTTGTTAACTCGAGAAGAAATCATTAGATCTGATGATATTTAATTAGATTCAAATATTGGCGGGATCAAATATTATATGAGAGTATAAAAAAATCGTCTTAAAATTGTCGTTTGTTTAAGATCTTAAACGTGACACAAATCAAGATTATTTTAAGATTTTTTTTAGACGCAGAAAAAAAATTTCTGAGAGCAGATTTTTGAAATTTGGTTCTGGAATTTGTTATGAAAATAAGACGAGAGCCTTAAAATATTCTAAAAATCGTCTTAAAAAAATCTTAAAATAGTTTTAAAAAAATCTTAAATAGTCTCAAAAAAATTTTAAAATAGTCTTGAAAAAATTTTTTTTTAATTTTTCGAGACTATTTTAAGATGAGTCAACAGCGACAGAGCCCCGGAACATGAAAACGAAGCGTCTTAAAAAAGTCTTAAAATTGTCCGATAATAAATTTTCAACAATTTCAAATTCAATTTAAAAAGAGCGTACTCAAAAATGTAGCGGTTAGAAAGTCGTAAAATCGTCTAAAAATTAATTTTCATAACAAATTTGAGAGCTAAATTTCGAAAATCTGCTCGCGTAATTTTTTTTTTGACGTCTTGAAAAAGTCTTAAAATAGTCTTGGTTTGTATCACGTTTAAGATCCTAAACAAACGACAATTTGAAGACAATTTTTTTTACACGAGTGAAGTGATCAAAATTTTTTTAAATGTAACTTTCTTGTTGAGAAAAAGTTTTCAAGATTTAGAAAAAAACAATTTTTGATAAAAATTCACGTATTGTCGATTTAAAATTTTTTTTTTACAAATCAAAAAAACTTTTTTTAACAAGAACGTTACTGTGAGAAAAATTTTTATCTATCAAAAAATGTCTATCGTTAACGTAACGCCATTAATCAGCATCCGTGACAATTTAATAATTTTCTTATCAAATAAAATTCCTTATCGATAAACAAATATTATTTTATCCTTCGAATAAAAATAATATTTTTTATAATAAAGTATTGATCAACGCATATCTTTTGAAAAAAAAAAACTTTTTTATTTTTCTTCTTTCAGCAGAACTTCGTTAGATGATAAAAAAGAACTTCTTATCAAAATTTGTGAATTTTAAAAAATTATCAATTTATTCAAACGCGTCGAAAATTTTTAGAATTTTTTTTTTATTGGAAAAATAATTACAGAAAACTTTTTTTTAATTTTTATTTGTAAAAAAACTTAAAAAATTATCAGTGCAATTTTTAAAAAATATTTTTAACTCGCTATAACGAGTTAAAAATGAATCATTTAATAATAATATATTATATATTATATATTATTTAATATTGTGTATTAAAATAAATTTATAAGAAGTATTTAAAGATTAAATAATAATTAACTCATGATTTATTAAGAAATGACTAATGAATATTATAATTTCAAATTTGTTTCACATAATAATAATTCATATGAACAATAACTCACGTATTGATAAAGACGATTATCGATAATATTAATTGTGAATCCTCGAAGCTATTTAATATATACACCAATCATCACTTTATTATTTTCATCCTTGAAGTTCATCAGTTTTTAAAGAGATTTTTAATAACGTCAAAATGTCCCAAAAAATGGATGTTGATTCGGAAAATAACTTTTATAATATTTTTACAAGCGACGGAAAAACATACAGAGTTGAAAGATCTATGGTCATTAGGTGGCAAACAATAAGTGAAATGTTGGAATTTTCAGACGATATCAGTAATGATATTCCTTTGCCGAATGTTTCATCGGAAATATTTGAGTTACTTATAGTGTGGGATAATGAGCATAGTTATCTAAAAAAAGGAGAAGAAATACCAATTAAAAATAATTATGGGTACGAATGTTTCGATTTAAAAGAGGAGCCTCGAGCGTTTTTTAAGGTAACTTTTCAATTTATTTTTTTTTTTTTAAAGAACTTTGTAAATAACGCAAACTATTAAAATTAAATAAAAAATTTCGCTAAGTTCTACACTTGTAAACAGATTTGTTGGAATTTAAATTATTAAATAAATTTTAATTTATTATTTTTTGACCATTAGATTATAAAAAAAATATTTGTAATAATAATTTAGTTTTTTTAAACTAAATCAGACTTGATAATTATTATGTACATGTAAATGATAGAAAAAACAAACTGTTAGAAAGAAAAATAATTGTTAAACTTATAAAAAATTTTTTTTAATTAATTAATTGCTATTTTTACATAAAAAAGAGGTTTTAATGGCTGAATTGAATTTTTAAAGTTTTTTATTTATTTGAAAAAAAATATTTTTAAACTGAAAATTTGAGAAAAAATTTTTTAAAAAAATCATTTTTGTAAAAAAAAAATATTTTTATTATTAATTAAAAATTTTATGCTTAGTTTAAAAAATTCCCAACAGGTGGCGTGCAGTCGCTAAATTTTCTCACTAGAGAAAAGTTCCAAAAAATATTTATAGCTGAACAATTGACTCGAAAATTCATCTTAACATTAAAATTATGTTTTGTGACATTAAATCGTAGCTGACAATTATTATGTACTTATATATGATACAAAAAACACACTCTTAGAAAGAAAAATGATTGTTGAACTTATAAAAAATTTTTTTAAATTGATTAATTACTATTTTTACATAAAAAAGTCGTTTTAATAGCTGGTGAAAATTTTTTAAATTTTTATGGAGGGGCAAACACGATAACTTTTGAAAAAATAAATTTTTCAATTCTATTTATTTTTTAATCTCTTCATCTGCTTTATGAGAAGTTGCGTATTAAAAATTGCAGCTTAATAATGTTTTGTTTAATTATAATTAATTTTTTACGGCTGGAAGTTGGAGAAATTTTCTGTCCTTCGAGCCGTTATTTATAAAAAATTTTTGGCTGACCAAAAATAATAGTCTTCAATTGGTTCTTTTTTTATGATTCATTTTTTGGAACGAAAGAGGGCGTTCAATTCGTATGAAAAAATATTCGCGGGAAAATTTAAACTAGTTTTTAAATAGAATTGTAAATAAAATTAATTTCTTGTAATTTATTTAAAATTAACTTATTAAAATAATTTTTTGTAAAGTATTTATTTTTAAGTCTTTTATTTACTAAAAATTTTATGATTATTAATTCTTCTGTTTTTGTATTTTTTAGGAGATCCACCATAAAAATAAATATTTGGTTTTTGAATTAATAAAAGCGGCGAATTACCTTAATATACCGGATTTATACCGAGCAGGATGTCGATTCATCGCTATGATAATAAAGGAGAAAAAAACGGCAGATAAGATAAGAGAGTATTTAGAATTTCCAACGCCATCTCCAAGTCAATTGGCAATTGTGAAATATAATAATAAATGGTGTGAAGGTTTATAAAATCATTTTTTTAAAAATCCTGCCATTACCTCAGTCGACCAATTTATTGTATTGTAAACAAAAAATTTTTAACATCTTTTTTTCGAGCAGAAAAAAATAAATTCTGATTCTAAAAAATTTTACGTATTTTTTTTTAAGTATCAATTTGTTCCTCAAATTCTAAAAAATTTTATATAAAATTTGAATGATTTTAAAATCAAAAAATATTCAATAAATTTCAGAATAATAATCAGGAGATTCAAGTACCCTTTCAGTGTAAAGAATATATAAAAATTATACGTAGAAATACTTTGCATCGTAAAATTAATTTTTAAAGTAATTAATAACATTTTTTAAGAAATTTCAAAAAAAATTTTTTTATTAAATAATTATTAAGATTTAATTGACGAATAAAAAATTTATTTATGTTTAGTGTCTAACTAAAATGCGTAAATTTTTGAACTCTTGAAAATAATTCTGCTCAAATATATAATTTAAAAAAAATTCAAACTGCAAGCGAGAAGAAAAATACATAATGCGGACCCTAGCGGAGAAACTTTGAAACTCATAAATAAATTACCAAAAATTTTCTCTATTACCAGCAGACAACATTTGCGCCTACGTATATATATATATGACGTTTTATAAAACGTCAATTGTGTGATAAAGACTTAAGACTTGGAGGTTATTGCATTATCAACAAATATTATCTCAGAGACATAAAACATAAGGGAAGTTTTTTTATAAAATAATAAAAGTAAGATAAGTGAATTAAATTTTTTTTTTTTAAATTGTATGATTTTTTGTATTATTAATCTAATTTGTTTGTTCTTCAGATGACGAAGTTAATGGAATGGATATTTTGCTTGGCTCTATTTTTGGGGCCTTGGACAGCCGCAGTAACCGGCACAATAAAATCGCCTTGGATAAATGAACATCAAACGTTATTGTTGATATTGCCGATAATTTTAATTATTACCTTTGGAATTTACGCATTGTCTGTTGTTTTGTACCGCACATTTACGTTCAATAATTGCGAAGAAGCTGCAAAGCAGCTTCAACAAGTAAGAATTGAATTTTTATTGATGAGCTTATATCTTTAAAAAGGTCAATATCTGAGAAATTACATAGTATTTTGTTTAATGATAATATTTTTGACGATATAAGTTCATCCTGACGTTATACTCATCAAGACCTTTCATTAGAGTACCCACACGATTTTTTTCATATATTTTATATATTTCATATATGTCATATATATCATATATATAAAATATATAAAAAAAATTGATGTGGGTACTCAAATGAAAGGTCTTGATCAGCGTAACATTAAGGTGAGCTTAGATCTTTAAAAATGTCAATAATTAAAAAATTACATTGTAATTTGTCTCCTGATGATATTTTTAACGATATAAGCTCATTCTGACGTTATACTCATCGAGACCTTTTATTAGAGTACCTACATGAATTTTTCATATATTTTATATATTTCATAAATATCATATATATCATAAATATAAAATATATAAAAAAAATCATGTGGGTATTCAAATGAAAGGTCTTGATGGGCGTAACATCAGGATGAGCTTATATCATTAAAAATGTAAATAATTAAGAAAAGACATCGTATTTTGTTCAGTAATGACATTTCAAACGATATAAGCTCATTCTGATGTTACATTTATCGAGACCTTTCATTTGAATACCCACATGAATTTTTTACATATTTTATATATATCACAAATATATAAAAAAATCATAAATAATAAATTACAATGAATCGTAAATGTACTTACCAAATACCGCCGAGTCAATATTTGCTTCCTTAATTTTATCACTGATAAAAAATATTTTTTTTCTATTCCAGCAAATCGCACAAGCGCAAGCAGAATTAAGAATAAAAGGAATTTTACCCCGAGACCCGAAAGGATCTGAACTAATGTAAATTAACTTATAAATAATAAATAAAAAAATTTATTAATTACAAAGTATGATTTCATCAATTACGACTTATCAATCACCGGCTCGGTATCGTAACTAATTGGTAATCCATGGCGTCCTTTAACAGCTGTCGTAATTTCAGTCTCTCCGAGCTTCTGTTCCAGCCCCTGCCAGGAACGATTGAGAAGAAAATCGGCGCCAGCTTTGCCGATTGCGACGGTTCCGTCATTTTTGCACACCAGAGTCTTCATTTTTTCCGCGTCAGTCGGCTCGCTTTCGGATGAGCAATTGCGCAATTGCCCGGTAATTAAAGAAACATCAGACTCAGCTGTTGGTTTGAACTCCACGTGGTTTATTCCTCCGGGAAGTAGCTGTCGGAAATCCAGACAGTAGTTAGTGGAGAATTTTCGTGAGTCATTGAAGGCAAGTTCTACTTCAAAGGGCGTACAGAGTGGCTTGTAGTACTCGTTTGAATCAAAGATCTCATTTTCTGGACAGGCTATCACCACAAATGCATCCACCTGTTTAATTATTATTTTATTTTTAGTAATTTTTTTTTTTTTTTCATAAGTTAAAGCTTCAAATTTTGAACACAGCTCGAAGTTAATAAACGATTTTTATAAAGAATTTTTTTAAAAATTAGAGCAGTTGAATTTGAAATTTTTTTTTTAATTTATTTAAAAATTAATTACAATAAAAAAAAATGCTTT
>JZSA01007422.1:0-11116 GCA_000956155.1 Cotesia vestalis
TTTTGAATTAATTTTGTTAGCTGACATTGTTCAAATTAAATTTTAGCTTAATCAGTTAATTGTTAGGCTGTCTTAATATGTATTCCATATATTTTAGCTTAAGAATTGTTCCCTATGTTAATGACAATCTGATATTGACCAAAAATCTTAACATATGAATATCATAGATATAGGAGCAGGAAAAATGTTTTGTTGTAAATATTTTCTATGCGTTTATTTTAGTAAAAGTATTTGTTTTTAAATAGTTTTAAGTTGTAAAGATAAGTGGTTGTAAATTCAAGGATTAGATGAGTAACTAGTATTTCTGACATGCTGCCACCAGATGTGGAAATATAATTACTCTGTAAGATGCTTAAGACTATTGTAGCTTGAGTGCGAGTTAGAGAACTAGAAAGAGTGTATGAAGTATGCAAGTATGCTGTTTGGAGATGGGAGTGAGAAGGGACCGAGAAGCCCAAGTAATTTTAAAAAATAGTTTTTAAGTTAGTCTAACACCAGCCAGGCTAGTGAGCAGTCGTGTATTATTTCCCTTATCAATAAATCCATTACTATACTTTTAAAATATCGCCTCGTGTTGTAATTTCTTTTAGTTAATATTATCTAAAAATCTATATTCTGCATAGATTTTCAAAAGATAATTAAGGATTAAATCTCAGAACTGTTAGAATTAATTTAGAAGGGAATTATAAAATTTCAGTCTATTGTAATTTAAATAACAAAGTTAGTTCGCACTTTTCATTATGAGCTAGTTCTTAGTTTCGCCGCTAGGTGGCTAGGCTCTCTCACTTACAGAAAAGTCTTACTCGAGTATATATAAACACTTAACTTCGTTCTATTATTACAATACATTTTTGAAGAACCATTTAGAGTAAATTTTGTTATCTGACCTTAGTGAAATTGGACTTGAAACTGATATTGGTGTTGAAATTCCAAGTCCAAAAATATATCTAACCTAGCCTGACAGATTTTTACCAACCGAAGTAACTATTTTCTTTTAAATTGATTAGTTTCTTGAATTAATTTGAATTTAATATTTTTTAACAAGTGCGAAATTTTCAAGAGAATATTTTTTTTAAGTAATTTATTTTTTCAGAGTAAATTGCAGCAATTACATAAAGTAAATGGATCACAAAAGAGAAATATCTGACAGTAAGCAATATTTCAATTTTATTTGACTGTGGCCGAATGAAAACTTATTTACTCTTTAAATTAATTTTTTTTCCAAAGTATCTAAAGGATTGGGAGACGTCATTTAACTGAAAAATATAAATTTATACAAACATAAACACGAAGAAAAATACAAAGTTTGGATGACCTGGCTTGTTAAAGTCTCTGATGCCGGCATCGAGCATTCAGCATCAGATGGAAAAAATTTTTGCGGCAATTCCACACAGCGTAATTTAATTTAACGGAGCAATGCCCGAGCAAACTTTCTCGTTTGCCGAATCCCTTGAGTGAGGTGTGAGAGTCTAGAGTGATAGTAAGTACTGCCGCCTGAGCTGGCTGAAGGGTTTGAGAAGGAGGACCCTGGGTACCAAGAAGAATTCTATAAAACTGGTGAGGTAGTGAACTAGTATCTGTTAGTACGGCATGGTCTCAATGCGGGATACATAGATATAGATATATACATGCACCACGCTCATCCCTCACCCTCACCCACATCCTGACTTGGTATTGAGAAGACGAGGTGGGTGGATTTTTATCGCTGACTCGACTCCCAGTCGATTACTAGATAGATATACTTATACTCATGCTCAACTCAAGCTAAGCGTGCATTCTACCCCAGATTTATTATTGTTATTATTGATTTAACTCGCTAGTTTTATCTCGTCTCTTTGTTTTTTAATAGTATTACAAATTTGGAGATGTGTTCCTTAATTTTTAGAAATGATTGTCTTTAAAGTTATTGATTTTTGAATCAATCCGGAGTCATTATGTGACTGCTAAAAATTACAAATTGGGTAAAAAATTTAAGCTTATTAATTTTTCGTAATTTTCAATCACAATATACAGTTTAGGTACTTTTTAAAATAATATTGCAGTCACGGGATCAATTAAAAAGTACTCAATGGACGTTTATCACAAACACAAACTTATAGAACCAATAAACTATTAAATATTCCTCAAAAAAATTTGCTATCACTAAAAAATATAGAAAGTCGTGATAAGATTCAAATTCACCTCTCAAGACATCTGATATAAAATTTTTCTAATTATTCTTATCATTAAAATTACATTTAATTGTCTATTAAGGTTTTTTGCCCTCATGTGTCAGCGCACACACTTTGCTCGTTGCACCGATATCCTCAAGACCGAAAATCTCATCCACTAAGTTACATAGTCAAAAGACGATGCATAGCTTCATAAAAAGTTTTTTTAATTAATTTATTTAATTAGTTATAAAAAAATCTTTAAAAATGGTTCTTAATGTCTAAACATTTTAGTATTAATTGCACACCTTAAAAATCTAATAATCACTTTGAAAGGATTCACATCAATTATTTATTCAAATTAACTAATATATTTTACGATAAATTACATAATTATAAAAAAAAAAAAACACTTAAAATGTCTCTTCAGAAATGAAAGCTCCCATAAAAAATAAGCCAGACCATTTTTCAGTCAAATTCGATATTCGATATCATGCATCCATCGTCTTCCTCTCGATCCTAAAACTTACTTCACTCCCATCTACACTATACCAGAAAGTTTGTAAAGTAAAAGGATAACTCGATAAAAAATCACGAAGAATAAAATGAAATAAAATAAATTCAACACTTAACTTGTTCTCCCTACTACATAATAACAAGTCCCGTATAAATTTTAAAAAGTTATACACATTATTTCTTTTTCCGCCGTAAAGTCAATGAGTTTATTTTCCGTCCTGGAGAAACGAAAAATAAAAACCAAAATGAAATGAAATAAGCGAGGAGGATAATAAAGAAAAAGGACTGCGAGAACAGGTTGTCAGTGGATAACTTTAGGGCGGTGTTTCGATGAGCCACAAGGGGTGCAAATGGTGTGTAACTGCCAGAGCATCCTGCGGGAGCAGTCTGCAGTTGAACAGGCACCACAATAAGGAAGAAAGGGATGAAATGAAAAGAGAAATGTTGTTTATATAAATAAATGTGTGCGCTGAAGAAGAGCAAGAGAGGTTTGTTGTGTAGCCCGACTTTATCGCCAGCAACCGCTTTTCTCTCAATGTCCCTCGGTGGGATGGAGCATTACCTATATGGGCCATGTTGATGCTGGAGATGGAGATGCTGATGGTGATGGCGCGACAACTGCTTCTATACAGTGTCTTGTATATGTATATGTACAGAGCATGTAATCCTACATTTGTCCACGCCCAACTACTCGATCCGATCGACCTATCGCGCTCTATCGCGAACCATTTGTTTCTCTACGGTCTTTTGGTTACTCTATCTCCTGCTAGAGCGCAAATAAACCAGATTGATCTAATGCCGGCTAAACCTCTTTTTGAGCACTCCTGTTTTAAGTCTGCTAGAGATTTGTAATTTTATTTTTAAGGGCTTGGAAATGGACAGTCTTGATTGTAGGTGCACTGATAGAGTTTATTTATTTGTTGATTAAGTCTAACTAAATAGTTTTTTACTGTAGATAGAGTTCTTGGAAGAAAATTATATTTATTAACAGTTACTCAATTTCTTTGGAGTGAATATGTCTTCTGACGGTAAGATGTAAAGATCGTTAATCCTCTAAATTTAAATACATAATAGTCTTGAAATTAGTTAAAGCTCGAAACTCGCAAAAATTGGGCCACAATTCATTATTGGTGAAAATTTAGGCGCGCGCGTAGCGCGCTATTTAAATTTCTAGTAAACAAGAAAAGTAATAATTTTTTAGAGTAGAAATAAGATACATTAATTATTTTGTCCACTAAAAAAAAAATCTGTAATTATTTACAATAGTTTTTTTTATTATTGTTTCATTTTTCTTATTCTTTTCTTGTTCGAAATTTATATTAACAATTAACAATCATTTATTAACAGTTAACGAATATTTATTTTAAGCAAATATTAATTAGACGTTTTAATATTAAAAAATTTTTTATTAAGAGTTAGAAGAGCTTATTAAATATTGGAAGAAAGAACTGTATTAAGATTGTTTAAAATTGAATTTCTAGATAAATTTTTTGACAAAAATTGTAGTATTTTATTATACTAGTGAATTTTAGTTAAAAAATAAATGAATAAATAAATTCTAGTCATTATCATTGTTGTTAATGCCACTCAGACGGTTCGGTGAACAATGAACGAGTTAATGACGCGACAATGCCGGGATTTACAGAACCGTATCAAGAGTTGTCAGTGATACTAATAGTTTAGTATAACCCACTACATTACACTGGACATTACACATTACTAGGTATTAACAAAATAAAACACGCAAGAAACAACACAAATAATTATATATAATAAATAATAATAATAGTGCATAAATGATTATAGTTGTTTCAAAAAGTTCAGATTATCAAAAATTAAAATTTTAATATTCCATATCGTTGGTCTATTATTTATGAGATTAAAATTGATGTGAATTCTGAAAATTAAAATTTGAAATTTTTATTATTAGAAGCCGCTAAAAATTTTTGAAACTTTCTGTAGTAGTTACTGTATAATTAATTTCATTGGTGGTTTATTCATGTTATTTAGTGTGTCAATTTGACAGAAACAAAATTTCAAGTTCGTGATATTAATAATTACAAGTTGAGACAACATTTTAAGTACTGTCCTTGAAAGTTTAAAAAATCTTGAGCGAGCCCTAAAACAACTTTTTATCGATCTGATTTTTGTCGAGGGCACTTCAAATATTATAAACTAACATATTTTAATAGTAAACTAGAAGAAAAAAAATTATTTGGTTTTTTTGGTGTCGCCGAAATATATACTCTAGTAAGATTTTTCTGGAAGCGAGAGCCGTATGCCATCTAGCGGCGAAACGAAGAAACTAATTAAAAAAAATCTTATCCATAAATCTAACATTTATCATGCAAAATGGTTTATTATACAGTCTTCTTTGCATCGCGTTCCTTTTATGAGTAGCAATTACAGATTATTTCTTGCTTATTTCATTAATAAAGTACAATAAAAAAAAATTCTTGTCAATTAATCAGGATGTATGATCGAAAAATTGCAGAATCAATACCAAGTTTTTATACTGATTTCTGAGAATCATATAAGATAAGTCTCGTTTCATTTCAATGAATCTTATTACCATATTATGGAATACTTGAAGATCAATACAAGTCCAAATAAGCTCACGATCATGAGTATGATACTCGTACTTATACTATTGGCGAGGTATGTAAACATTAATAGCTATTTACATAGATATGCAGACACAACACAAGTTAGTTAAAGCGTGGAGTACCTAAAAGGAGAAACACGTGCAGCGAAAGAGTATAATAGCTGGGAATGAATCGTAATCCAACGGTACTTTGTTCTAATAGCCTTCGAATATAAGAAGAAGCCATACTGTTATGTACGTAGTTATCGCGTCTAATGGATTAAAAATAAAGGGGCTTAAAAAGTTTTGGATAGAAGAAAGTAAGTGATCGTTAATCGTGAGAAGGTATGGATGCAGTTATATATATGTATGTATGGAAAGAGAATTATAAATTCCGAAGAAGAGATATTAATGAAATAATTAAACAGAAAAATGTAATAATAAAGGGAGTGGATAATGCTGGTGGAAAAAAAAGTTAAATAAAATGTGTGCAAGACTCTAAATGGGGTTTTAAATTTATGAGGGAAATGAGATAAGTTTTTCTCGACGTGCAGAAAGACTTCTATATCCTATCCCGTGCTGGGTCCTCGCCCTCGTGCTATGCTTCTGCTAATATAAAACCAGTGTGTCGTAAATGAAAAGAAAGAAGAAGACGAAGAAGAAGAAGAAGAAGGACGCCCTGGAGTGACGACAAACGGGTGTGGTCGTGATTATATAGAATCCCGAGGGTAGTAAACTATTAAAACACTGCCCGGAGAGACATTTTACCGAATTACTCCATCGTTTTTAAATATTAATGTTTTTAGCTTTGGTTTATTCTAGTGGAAAAAATATTTAAATATTGATAATTTTCAATTTTTGATAAAAATCGGCAGTTAACTTATTTAAAAAAAAAAAAATGGTTTTTTAATTCTTTCAGTTTTTGGACAATAAAAAATGTGGTATGAAAAATCTTTAAGTCAGAATTATAGGTTAAGGAAAATTGAGATGAGATCTTTTTTGCAGAATGTTCAATTCCTTACAAGAAAAGTTTTCATCATTATTTCCGTATCTGTTATCATTTAGCTAAAATTTTTATTTTGAATTACGATTTTACGACTCTTTGATTAGATTACGCGTTACAAACTTTTAAATAAAAATTTAAGGTCAAATATTGAAGATACGAAAAAATGATTGAATACCTTTTTGATAGAAAATTTACATCTATAAAAAGAAGACGCCCTTAATTTTTCTATATACTTTATCATTGAGCCAGAATTTTATGATGAAATTTGATTTTATGTTTGTCTGATGAGATGACGTATAGAAATTGAAGATATAGAAAAATTATTGTTGATTTTATTGTGTAAAAAATTCGATTTTCTACAAAAAAAAAAATCCTTATCAATTCTTTTGTGTCTCCTATTATTCAGGCAGAATATTGAGTTAAACTCAAATTTTTATGTAGTACACAAAAATTTTAATTTTTTTCTATCAAAAATTTGACAGTTAAAAAAATTTTCTTTTTCATAATCGTTGAGGTTGTTAAAATAATTATAAAAATCATTTTGATGGATTAAAGTAATGTAAACCGTAAAACAAAATAATTAACATAAGATTTGAATGCAGAAAACAAAGCAGGCATTGATAAGCTAAAAATACCATTTGATATTTAATTCTATATTTAGTAACACACGTGATCAGTAAATGCAAGTAGAAACGCCCCTGAACTAGTCAGACATTACTTCTCACTTCTCTTTCCATCTCTTTCTTTTCAGCTGTTTTTTTTCTTCTCTGATTTTATTTTGCGTATCCTTTATCCTTTATTTCCTTTCCTTCGCCAGAGGCGCTGCATTCAAAGCTTTGCCAGTGAATCGAACAATTGACGTGGAATAATTTGACGGCTGCACGCGAGATTTTCAACCATTGCTGAATTTCGCGTCCGTATATAACAACGACCTTCCGATCATTACCGGTGATACCAAGGCGAACTAAAGATTACCAAGAATTCATAATATAATAATTAATTTAATGTATAACCTAAGAGAACCATAATTAACTCTTTATGCTGCAGAGATCAATAGAATTCGCATTCGTATTCAAAGCAATTGTTTTTTTTTTTCTTTTTTTTTTATTTTATGGATGAGTGGACGAAGAATTATTGTAATTGAGCTTTCAAAGATCTGAAAACTTTGAAGTTTACTCTAGGGTCCATTGAAAAGACAAAGTATTGATGAGCTTTTTAATAACGGAACATTGAATTTCAGCAAAGTTTAGAATTTTTTATTTTTTTATTTTTGTAAAAAATTTCAATATATTTCAATATATTTTAATGAAAAAGAACACGTGCGATACAGAGAACAAAATTGATTCCGGAAAAAAATTATTATTAATAAAAAAAGTGGCCGTCTTGATGTAATAATTAAATTCCAAGCAAAATTCAGTTTCTTAGAATTTTCATTGACATTTTAATAAAATAAAAAAAAAAAAAAAAACTCGTTTTCATGTAAAATTCATATATTTAAGAATGACATTCTCTTAATTATGTGGAAGTAGTTGGTACTATTTTTTTGAAGTTAGTTTTTGGTTTTGCCGCTAGGTGGCTACGCCTTCTCGCTAACAGACAAATATTTCTAAAGTATATGTAATGACCAAACTTTATTTGATTAGTATACTGCATTATTCAGGTAATTTTTCCGCGACAGTCCAGACAAAATATTTTGGCTCACTATCCATGTTATACGTGTCGTCAGAGCTAGCATCGAATGTTAGAAAACGACGCTTACAATTCTATCCGCGGGGCATATTTATGTTCTTTAGTAGTATTACTATCGAAGTAAATCGCGGATACCAAAAATTTTTCATTGAATATAAGAATTCTGATCAAAATAATTAACTTTTTTTTTTTGTTGTAGGTTGTTTTTTTTTTTAACGTTACTGTACTCTTCGCCTACTATATTCTCTATACATATATATACACACACTACGGTTTCAGTGACAAGCGGCTATTTTTCATACCCTCTTTCCTGAAAATAATCCTCTAAAAGTGAAAATTATTTTAATTATTTACGAAAATTGCGAAATAAATAATTTTCATTTTTTTATTAATTGTTTGAAATATTCTATTCTTCAATCTACTAGTTTTTCGATAGACTGGTAAAATTCCTTCAATGGAAAAAATTAAAATAGTTGTCATTTTCTCACGCGTCTCCTATGTTACTTGTACAAAAAATATAATTTTCAATTGCAAGTATCTCAAGTTAGGTGAGGTAAGTCGTCTTCAAATTAAAAGCATATGTATAATGCATTCAATGACTTATATTCAAATTTTCGAGTATTTCTTAAAATATTACTTTCATAACCGCACTACCTTCAAAAACTCTCATAAGTAAATTCTTATATCTGACTTTATCGTAATTGAATTGAAACTTAATTAGTTCTACATGAGGCTCTCTAAATATCGATCTTATATATTTAGCTTAAAAATTATTATTTATGTTGATGAAAATTCAACATTCAGCATCATTACTAACATTAAATTATTATAAATTTCGAAGAAAATTATTTTAAAATTATTGGCAATTTGCTCACTAAAATTAATGAAATTGTGATAGAATTCAATTGTTTGGTTTTTTTCATTAAAAGTTAGTTCTTGGTTTCACTTCTAGTTAGCTACGCCTTTTTGCTAGCATAAAAACCTTACCAAAGTATATGTAAGGACCAACATTTTTATCATTTAATTGTTCAGTGAAATATAGGTTACTCTATTAAAAATAGTATTTATATTTTTAAAATAAATTTTCGAATGTTAAACTTTTTCTCTTCAGTTTCTTTTATTTTTTTGATTTTATCTGTAAATTTCTTGAATAATTTCTTCTTAATTATCTCGGAGTCAAATTTTCTCTATAACATTTTTTCTTGAATTAACTTGTTTCTATTTATGCAAGTATAAATAGCCAATGCTTAATATTAATCTGTGAATTTAAACTTCTTCGATTGAAACCTTGATGTATTTGCTACCGAAATTGATACCTAAAAATAAATTTAACAAGTTTTCATCACAAAATAGCGAAGTTCCACTACCAATAGTTATTTTTAGATCCTAGTCCTAATTATTGTACCATCTTAATGTTTGGCAAATTCTTGAATCAATTGAAACTAAATACTTTAAAACAAGACTTAAATTTTTAAAAGAACTTTTCTTGAACAAACTAGTTTTTTTTTTCGTGTGAAACTTTTCGAGAACAATCTTACGGCAAATTAAATTTTATTTGGACCAATTCTTATATAATTTTATAGTTTAGTAAATTCATTGTAAGCTTCCGAGTTTTTGCTAAGTACATTTAGTGTAACTGTTATTGTGATTAAAGTTCAAGAATTAAGAAAGTTGTCAAGTTGTAAAATAATCTTGAATTTTCTATTCATTTATATTTTTTGTACTGTAGAAATTGGCTCATTAGAGCGAACATTATTTCCTGAGTCCATAAAATAATTTTGTCGACTCGGTAAAAAATGCGAGAGCAAATCTGAAGCTCACCAAAGGCTAAGGGCTGGCAAAAAAAAATGGTTGATGATGATGACGTAGCCGTCAATGAGAATAACAAGTAACGAGAGTAGGGTTGACTTGAGTCTTTACTTTTAACGTTGTTCTCTCATAAATCACGTCCCTATCGTACAGGGTTTTTTTTTCCAACTTTACTCACCGCGGTCCTTGACTCGGTCCGAATACCACCCGAGCAATCTCGCGATCTTCTAACATAAGCTACCACTACCACTACTACGTCTACTTCTACTACTTTCTACCTCCGTCACCTTTTCCCTTGTGAACTCTTAAGCTTAAAAAATGGTCGCCGTAAAAGCACCATGAGATTAAAATATTTATTTTCATTATAAAAAAAAGTTTTTTCATTTTAAAATTTTTAATCAACATTTTCTCTGCGGGTACTAATGAATTATTATCATCCCTACCATTGCACCGGCGATCGCTAATTAGAGGCTTTATTTAGAGAGACTAATTTGTTCCGAGAAAATAATAACAATTATTGTTATTATTATTGTTGTTATGATTTTATTATTATGCGATAAAATAATCTTGATTTGAGTGTTTCAGTGTACTAATGAGCAATTAGCTGATTGTAATGACGGTGAAAAATAGCTGCGTAATTATGCTGTTAGGTAGTGAGCCGATTAAGTTATTAAACTGTCAATAATTATTTGTAATACCTTCTTACTCGGTATTCATTGAAATACGCAATTATTGAACTTTATTGGATCTTAAATATTTGAAAAGAAATTTTTTAAGTACAATAATAGGAGGCTTTTTTAATTGTTAACAAGTTATTTATTTTTAAATTATTTGTTCATTTAATTGATATAATTACATATTTTTTTATTATTTATCGATATTTTTTAGAAACAAAATTTATTTCATTAATAGTTAATTAATATTGATTGTTATTAAAAAATGTTTATTAAAAATTAATTAAATTTTCAAAGTGAATATGTATTGTTTAGAGTAAGGTGTGACGATTATGAATAGACAAATAATAAAATAACTTTTTATGATAAAGATACCATACACTAATTATTTTATCACAAAAAAAATTCTGTAATTTATTACAGCTATTGTTCTATAATTAATTTTATTACTAAAATTTTTCCATTTTGAAGAAAATTAATTATTTTAATTTAGTAAAATTATTTATTCGAGGTTTGTACTCCCTTTTTTCACGGGTCTAAACAAATGTTTATTAGAAATTAATTAATATTCATTTAAAATTAATAATTAATCATCCACAAAAAACTAATGTTTTTTGACTGTTAATAAATCTTATTCTGTTAATGATTTATTAACTGTTAACAGATATTATTATTTATTCAATGGTTT
>JZSA01007424.1:0-54158 GCA_000956155.1 Cotesia vestalis
GTGGTTACAAACACAAGAATTATTCACGCACTTTGAATTAAATATTGCATCGCAATGATCATCTGTTTCACATTGCTGCGCTAATTGGTCTAAAACGTGCAAAAAAAATTATGTTATGCAGAAATTAAATTATGTGACTTACAATACGAAATTTTTAGCGTCGAAATAATTAATTTTTTAATTATAATAACGTTTATAATAAAGATGGGCGCGCAATATCCTATCGGATCCGGCCCTCGCTTTCTAAAATGCATTGGACCGGGTTCGAATCCGGCGTACACCAATGAATATTTTCAATATTTAAGTGTATTATTCTGCTGAGCCTAAAAAAGTTAAAAACGAGTTTCAATCTCAAAAGTTCCCCCCTAGTAAGTCGCTCATGACCTTAGTAGTTTATGCGACTTTAAATAAATAAAAAAAAAAAAAAATAAATAAAGATGATGTTTATAAATATTTTGTAAAATAAAATTTGACGGCTGGGAATATAAATAATATTTAATAAAATAATAGAGATAGTGGATATTTTAATAGAGATTGTTTGTTTAATAACCTAAGCAGTAATAATTTCTATCGATTTAAATTAAAAAAAAAAAAAAAGGCTATTCGGCAACTGAAATAGAAGTAAATTTCATCAAAAGCTACATTTATTAATAATAATAAATAGATGAAGTAAATTTTTCTAGAAGAAATATAAAATTAATTATATCAAAAATAAATCAAAATGAATGAAATAATAAAATTTCATTAAAGATATGGAAAATTTTCATGTGAAAAATTCATACAGGTATGTAAATTGAAGCTAATTTTACTGGCTTTGATAATAATAGTAATAAAAAAGATCAAAAAGTTCCTGAAGCAATTTACCGTGATTTTTTTCCAACATCTGAGTCCATTAACTTTTGAATGCTTGGTATTTAACCAACACCGTAGAGATTGGATTTAAATACGATGAAGATATAAGTATCTTCTACCACGTTAAGAATCAAGAGTAACCAAAAAAAAGCAGCCCTCTTTCTTATTTTTCTTTCCCTTCTTCTTTTAGTAAAACTAGTAGTAGTAAATGTCGGAGGTGGGCTTGGAGATAAGGCTACAGAGATGGTAGTTAAGAAGTTTTCCTTCAGAGCTTTTTCTGTGATTCCAGCAGGTTACCACTCTCGCGGGTAATCCTACTAAGGAACTTTGGTAATGCGCGTCAGCTATGAATAACGACAGGATTACCGTAAGAATGAGTGGAGAAGGCGCATCCACTTGGTAAGGAAGAATTTATTCTCAAGGCTTCGTCTCGAACTTGCTCGCTCTTCCTCTACTACATCTGGGGTCTCTTTAAGATTCAACAAAATGAAAGGACGACAAACAAAAAAATCAACACAAACTATCAACTAGACTGAAAAACAAACTCGCTTCAGGGTTTTCTCAACCCCCCAGGAAGATGTCCATCCGCTATCGAGTAAAGTTAAAAATGACGAATCGCGGAACAAGGCATTTCCCTTCACTTCTGGTGCTTTCAAATGAAAACGTGAATACCTAGTTGGAAAACTTTCCTGGCAGATACTCTAAAAGTATTTCTCATCTTCCGTAGCCGCCTACCGACCCAACTCTCTCTTATCAAACTTCATTCCTATGACACCGAGTCATCTTTTCTTTCCTTTGCTAAAAGTATTTTTAATAATCAGTCAGACTTAAGCGGCTCTATTTATTTATTTTGCGACTTTCGATCCATAAGTTGGATGAATATTTTTTGGGATTACTATTTTATTCTGTTACTTAACGGATAATTTGAAATTTTACAGGATCAACGTGGTCCATTAGTTGATTGCTAATTTTACAATGGTCATTCATTTTTTAACATGGATTATTATAGCTACGCGCAGTCGGTTCATTGAATAATTGAGATGTAGATACAGAAGTGGAATTGAGATGACATGTAATAAATTTTAAAGAGCTATCGTATGGACAGTGCTATCTGACAGAACTTTTTTTAGGCGAGACTTTTGAAAGTCCTCGTCTGTTCGGATAAGAGCTAGAACGTTAATTGAAAACGCTTGGAGCGCCCAGAAAACCGCATCAAGTTAAAAGTAAATTTCATTCTGATGGAATAAAAAATGAGAGCATTTCAATCAGGGTTGAGAATGGATGGAAATCCTGGATTGGTTACGAGGATGTTTGAAGTTTATGACAGTGATTAAAAGAGAGATGCCACCTTTTTATAGATAAAATCAAGAAAGACTCAAAAAGTAAGCAAAATTTAGAATCTATACAGAAAAATAGAATACTTAATTCAAGAAAAATATTAACTTGAAAGTCTCATTTTTGGTTAGTGATATTCAGGGAGATTTCATTCAAGGATTTGTCGGATTTTAAGTTGGTACAATAATTGGGACAAGGATCTAAGAATAACTATGGGGAGTGTAAATTAGTTATTTTGTGGTATAAGCTCCTCAGGCTCTGGGTTAAATCCACTTTAGACGTCAATTTCTGTAGAAAGTACCATGGTCGTAGTCAAGAGCGTTTAATGTCACTGTTTAATATTAAATTTGGAAACTTATATCAGCATGGGAATGCTAATTATGTGGGCACAAAATCGGGGTCCAGCGTCAAAGCTCCAGCGGGGGGTTGAGTAGGCGGAGCTCCCTCAGTCCCTAAAAACAAATAAAAAGTTAAAAAAAAATATATATATATATATTCGATAATAAATGCTAAGTAATTAATATTAATTAACAAAAAATGAATTTACACATTGAAACAATCAACACATAAAATTTAGCTGTCACTACAATTTTTTAATTTTCTTTCATAAACAAATTCGTTCTAAAAAATTATTCCTAAAAAAATTACATTTTTTATTTTATAAAATTTCTACATGTCAATATTAAAAAAAAAAATTTTTTTTTGTCATAATTTATTTGTTACAAAAATTATTAAAATTATCAAATTTCTTCTAAATTAATTTTTATCACAATTGAATAGCTCAATATTAATTAATTATTTTTACTTTCGTTAAAAATATGAACTTTGTAATTTTAACCTCGCTTCTTTAATATTGACAGTTAGATTGTGTTTTTTTTTTTGTTATTTATTTTAATTTTAGCAGTTTTTACAGTCAATTGCATGCGACAAGGATAGTTTGAGTTTGCCAAGAATAATTTGCGTGCGACAAGTAAACTTATCGTACACAAATAACCGTTTCTTCTCCAACTGTCTTGAGTAGTTTCGTCACGGATTTTTCTATAATAATATATTTATATTTTTTCAGTGCAGTCATTAAACAAAAGAAAAAAAAACATGTTAGATATTCAAGCAGTTGAAAATTCAACTGATTAAATTGAAATCTAATATTACACATTGCAAACAACATAATGCCTTCTAAATATTTGGTGAATAATACTTTTGATTGAAAAAAAAAAGTTTAGTCCTTACATACTTTGATAAGATTTTTCTTAAAGCGAGAGAGCGTAACCACCTAGTGGTTAAACCAGAAACTAACTTTTAAAAACATTTAAAACCAGTTTTCCGTTATTGAGATCACATTCTATTAAAATTTAGTGTTTTTTTAAATCAAATATTTATTGTTGTGCCTCAATATTTCCATGTAAATTTAGTTATCTTGAATTTTAACAACTTTCTAGCGTTTTTTATAATTTTTTTTCAATTCTATTTCAGTAAAAGTTAGTTACATACTTTTAAATTTAAAATGATTGAAGTAAAAGTCGAAATAATAAACAAAATCCTTTTCCTTAAAATAAAAAATGTTAACACTAAATAAATAATCAGGAAAAAAAGTCCGCCGTGCGATTTAACGTTACCAGTCAAGCAGAACGACATCTCGACTTCTATTCTCGGAGTTGAATTTTACTACACACATACTGACATACCCATTCCTCTCCAGTATTATTTTTTCCCCCGTACTCAGCAATTTTATTTACGATGTCCAGCGGGTCAAAGACGAGCTCCGTTAATTTTTAACAAGGAAGTCTGACCTACGCTTTTTATACCACGAACCCATAAATTATCGATGGACCGCTGCGGACGTTATTAAGGCTTTCAATATTCAGAAATCGAGTATCGATTCCCATCAATTAATTACCAACAACTTCCACCAACTACCGGGGCCAGAGTTCACGGCATTATTGCAATCAACAATGTACCGGAGTCAAACCAAAACAACTATCTTACATTCTCGATAATTCATCGTTGGTCGTCTTTTTTTGCTATTTCCTTTTCTGATATTAAAAATTGATGTAACAATTTCAGGCAAACCAATATAAATTAAAATGATTTTGTTGATTAGCGTCAGCTATTGCTCATTCAACTGTTGGTTACGGAATCCTCTACCCCAAGCTTGATACGATGTATCACTATTAAAATTCCTCTGGTATTACACAAGCACATAGCTTCCGGAGTAATTAGCAAATGGTATGCATAATCTCGATGCTTAATACATTTAGGACTGTTAAACGATTAAACTACTCAATGCAATTGGACAATTGCATTAATTTTCTCTTCATACCCTATTTAATCAGCTCTATCTATCATTATTAAACCTTCTATTTGGACATAAACCATCTGCTTTCATTACAAAAGATCTCTAGATTTATAATTTTTCTTTACACTATTCTCTGGATATGAATTACATAAAAATCCCATAAATCAGTGAATATTTGTTAATATTATCAGAAAGGAAAATCAAAAAAAGTTTGGAAAGTCCAAAAGTGCACGACTCATAATGCTCATTTAATTATGAAATATAAAAAGAAAAAAAAATTTTTAAAATAACTAGCAAAGTGATGCACAGGCGCCCTTGGTGGAATAAAATGTACATAATATCTATAGATATAGATATATCGCCATCCATGTTAATTTTACATGGATATATATAGATATACAGTCTTGTAGTTTTCGTTTTTTATTAATTGCAATTAAACGACACTGAATTAATTAATCATTCGCATTCAGTGACCTACAATCATCGATTAGAATTTAAAAAAAAAAAATTTAACTCAAATAGTGGATTTTTTCACAATTTACAGTGTTTCCGGGGTTTCATACATGACGGACAGGAAAATTTTTTGACCTATTTTGGCATTTTTTTCAAATTCTATTGCAGTAAATCAATTTTTAAAAAGTATGACATTAATCTCCATTAAATTATCTCGACAATAGTATGCAAAATATCTTGATTCCGTGAACTAACAAGGCTATAATAATAAAAATAGCCGCCAAAATAAGGCGAAAAAAACTTTTCGATCGTAAAGCACTCTCTGATGTTTCGCATCATGAGTCGTGCAAAAGTGAAAAATTAATACAAAAAAATGTTAAATATTTAATATATATAAATTTTTAACACAAAATTTCTTGACGCATTGACGCAAGATTTTTTACTGTGAAAGGTAACGGAAATCGCTTCCGATAATCGAGACCGACTGACTCCACCTAGTTTATTTGAATTTTTACAATACATTTAATTAAAAGAAATTTTGTATTTTAATTTAATCGAACCCTACAATAACTTCAAAATTTGAGGAAGAGCCTGGAGTCTACTGACTTCCTAACGTGGCCAACCTGGGATTTAAAATTATTAAAACTCGTTTTATGGAAAACCAAAAATTCCAGAACTTGACTCTAGAAATTTTGACTTCATTCAAGAAATTTTAAATCTTCCTTAAGGTTTTCTTGAGCCAAGAAAATTCACACTCCAGTCAAGAATTTTTTTTTTCAGTGTGCATATTTGGATTTGCCAAACTTCTAGAAGCTACTTACCAAAAATACATTGATCGTTGGATCTCAAAGAGAAATTATTTTTGCATTTACACTCATTATCAATGCAAACGGCATTGTTCGTCAAACAAGACTCATTTTTCCAACAAAATCCTCCCACTAGCGGCCCACATGTCATTTCACTTATTTGAACATTCCTAGCTCTGCAAACACACTTGTTATCTTTTGAACATTTCGCATGCTGGATTTCTTCGCACTCATCATCACGGTAACAGAACTTTCCTAATCCGACTATAGAAAAGTAAAATTAGTAGTAATTATAATTTTTTGATTTGTATGATATGTAAATCATAACAACCTTTTTCAATGCATCTAAAGAGATTTTCCGGCCCACTTCGAATGCAAACGTCTCTTATATGACAGCACGGACGCTTGAGATTCAAATCACACTGTTTGAAAGAATCAATTAAGGTAAAAGTTTAATTTTTCAAATTTTGGTTCGATAAATTTTTATAGACATACTTACAAAAGAATTTCTAAAAGCACATTCAACATCGACTTGGTCTTTTGTTAATGAACGATCTGCTTGCGTTATTGAAGACAATGTAATAAAAATAACCAAAAATTTAAAACTAGTCAACATTTTTTGCGAGTTTCAATTATATTTTGTTAATTTTTAATCTGAAAAATATTTTTAAATTATTATTTATTGCTTCAAAACTTACTTCGAATTTTCTTTTTTTCAATGAGTCAATTTGAACTGGTCGTGCGTAAATACTAAAATTAAATAGAGCTACGACATTATTTTTGCTTTTAAAATACCGGCTTGAGGTCATTATAACCATTAAATAAATGTGAGTTTTATTACATTAATTTTAATTGGAAAAGTATAAAAAAATTACCACAATCTATTCAATAACTTCTAGCTTAGTTTCAGAAAAACATCAATTTCTAACTATAGGCATAATTTTTTTAACGGAAGTTATTAAATTATTTTTGATATTTTAAAAAGTTGGAAATAAATTTCAATAAATATTTTTTTCAAATTTTTTAAATAAAATTTAAGAAATTTTTCTGCGATTTTAAATTTTTCCGATCGGATTTTCTGCATGATAAGTTGTGTGTATGATGCACTGGTGTTTATGGGAATATGAGTATCATATGTAGAAACATAACTGGGAAAACCGAGACATTAGTTGCATTCAAAAGATTCTCTAATATTTCATCCGAGGATTTATAACATATTTAACTCTAGTGAGCTCTGCAGATACGAGGAGAGATATCGCGGCATATACCCTTGTTCGGAGATTTATTAATGGTGAGAATGTTATGTCCAGAAAAGTCAGGTAGAGGCAGAGAGGAACATGGTGTTGTCGCCATTGTACGGACATTAGGTAACTTGGTCGGTGCTTCATCATCGACGATACGAGATCCCACTAAAAAAAAATAAAATTTGTGTAAAGGATTTCTAAAATTTTTTTTTGCTATTGCATACTTAACATTAATTATCTTCTTTATTTTTTTTTTTATTTTTTTGGATAAACAAAAATTATGTCGACTAATTTGGGCGTTTTTTTTATAATTTTTACTAATTTAAAATTCTTTTTTATGCAAAAAAAAATATTGTCAGGATTCACCGAAGAATTAATAAATTAAAAAAAAAACTTAAAGGTCTTTTTTTTAAGAAATTGAAAAGATTTAAAAAATTAATGCATGCAATTTTTTAACCTTTTTGGAGGAGAAAAAAATTAGTCATTAAAAAAATGTAATTAATTGAAAAAGAAAATAATTAATTTAATTAATGATTAAATAAAAAATGGGTAATTATTTACAAGTTGGTTCAACCCCATTTTGGGCCATAACTAGATAAAAAATTAATATTTTCAAATTTTCTTTTGATTCTGGTTGTTTTTACAGCGCATTTTTGAAAAAAAAAAAAAAATCGTGAAAGAAAAAAAATAAAAATTTCGATAGCTTTTTTGCCTTCAAAAGTTGAAGAAAAATTGTAAAACTTGTTAAAATTATGACAGTCAATTTTTTTTTTAAATTGTTCATTTTTACGTATTTTTCAAAAAAATAAAATCAACAAAATCAAATAGAAATTTCGTTAAAAAAAAAAAATTAAAATTAAAACGGTTGACCCCACTTGTAAATATTTACCCAAAAATAAAATATAAAAAAAATGCCATTTTTTATAACCTTGTTCAAGCGTTGAAGTTTAAAATTTCTTTGAACTTGTCAACGTAAATAAATTTTTTTTTTCTGTTAACATTCTCGCTAAAAAAAAACACTAAACACAAATTAGTTACAAAAATTTTTTAAGTAACATTTCTTTACGTGATAATTATAAAAATATATTCTAGTCTTATAATAGCGTGATGATCGAATAGTCTATCGATTTACAGAACATTCTAAAAGAAAAGTAAAATAATCATCATTTGAACACACATTTTAATTATTAGTTTGAAAAAGTGCCTATGCAACACATTTATAAATTAATTAAATTTACTGTCAATAATTTTAAATTATTATATAATTCTTTAATTTGGGAAATATGAAGCACGCGCTAGAAATTTTTCCTCGTGAAATTTGGGAAAAGATTTTCATAAAATTAAGCAACAAAGAACGTTTCAAATTTCGGTATTTGTGTCAAACTTTTCACGAGGCCATTGAAAAAATTATTGCAAGAAATAAGTTCTGGGGAACGCTATTCCAAAAAGATGCAGCTTATTGGAAGAACCAAATTATAGCCAAGCGATTTCCGACAGTGAGACAAAAACAGTGGAGACTATTCCTTCAAAGTGTTTTCAAGCAAATGTTTCTTTCCTACAAAAAATGGAAGTTGTTCGGAAATTTTAGCCGCGAACTGGACCAAAATTCTTGTGATTTCACTCAAAACTTCGGAGAAAATGAAGTAGTCACTTGTTTTGATGTTTGGGGTAAGAATATAGTCAAATACATTACGTCCATGGAAAATTTATTTAATACAACTTTCTTCGATTCACTTTTAATTATTTTGTAGAAAAATTAATTCTTTGTTATTTAACTCAGCGAATTACATATCAATAACTTGTTATATCCTAAATTTTGTTATTTTAACATATGATTTGTTATCCCTATGTTAACAAATTCATTTGTTACCACAACATATCTTAGATTATCTTAACAAAATTTTTTTCTGCGTGTGTAGATTATATTTTTGTGAAAATTTTTAGTGACTATAATGTTTTTATCACTTTCTGGAGGTTCTTCTCGTCGCTCAGACAAATTAAAAGTTGTTCAAAATTTTAATTAAAAAAAATAAAAATTTCTGGTGATTCTTAAAAAAAAATCAGTACCTATTTTTGCTCCATTTTAGAAATTATTATTTATAATGAAAGATTCAAATTTTGTGATAATTGTAAATCTTACTTTTGAAATTGCGATGATTGTTAATCTTAAGGAAAGAATACAAGGGCTATTTTTTTTTTTTAATTAAATTTTGAACACATTTTGTTTGAAAAATTTTTTATAGAACCAATACTTTTGCTATAATATCAAAATTTCAAAGAATTTTGTCAATCTTGAGTTTTTTAATCAACAGAAAAATTTTTTAATCAAGTTAAATTTATTCAAGCCAAGAAAAATCTATTATAGTTCAAGAATTTTTTTTTTCACAGAAAAAAATTAATTTTTTCTTTTCTACATGATTTTTAGTAAACATTTTAGCTGTTGGAACAAGTAATGGATTTATTTACTTTTACAAAGTAGATCGAATAAACCATCAACCTATTTATCGCACAAAACTTCAAAATTATGTCACTCAAATAAAATTATGGTACTTGGGTAATTATGTCCTATAAATTATAATATCAATAAGTAATAAACTCTTTCAGTAATATTCTACAAAAAAAAAAATAAAAACATTCATTCAACAGGCCCCAAGGGATTGATTGCAGTCACAACATCCGCAAGAGAGCAGCTCAAATTTTGGAATGTTTATCGACGGAGAGAAATTGTTACTTCTGAAGTATACTACGGCAGGAATCTATGGTTCTTAATAATCATAATAATAATAATAATAATTAATTTTCATGTTACTTAAAAAAATAAATATATTTTAAGTTAATAATTTTTTTAAACAATAGCGTTGGCTTGAACCGTCGATTGTTTGTTGAACATGAGTTTACAATCACTGAATATAAATTCGATCTAGACCGAATTCATCAAAGAGCTAATTGTCGGGTTGAGATATACGGCGATCCAGATGCCAAATTTTTGGCACTACACAGCGAACAGGACAAAGTAATTTTTTAAGTATATATTATCTTTCAGAGTTGATTACAACAATTGCATAGAGTTTGTTATTTAATAACCCATAAAAAAATTTTTGATATGCTTATTTATAATTTTCTGATCGAAAATAACTATAGAAAAATTTTTTTAATTGCCATATATGGTCATATCGGTATCTGACGTCTTAATCCTCCAACAAAATATCCCAAAAAAATTTTCCCGAGAATAAATATCACACAAAATTGATGATAAAAGGGCACAATACGGTAACAAGCTTATGCGTTGGTAACTTAATTATTTAAGATATTTTGTCCGGGAAATTTTGTCGAAGGATCAAGAATCATGGAACCGTCATATTAACTAATTTTATAAGTCTTTGTATGGCCTAATTGATTAATATATCATTTTTGATATCCTATCATCAAAATTGGCTATATCAGGCCTATTATGACCATAAATCATTTTCCGATAGAATTTAGTGTTTAAAATTTCCAACAGGTGGCGCATGATCGTTCAATTGTCTCGCTTTAACAGAGTTAAATATACTAAATGAAATCATAAAATAAAAATAATTTTTTTAAAGCTTATCTGATATTAATTTTTAGTTAAATCAACCATTAAGTTAGTTTTTATTTAATTAAAAATTAAAAAAAAAAATTTATATGGATAGCCTGATCTGATGGCATATCAGAAAAATTTTTGAACGATTCTAAGCCTTATTGAACTTCTTGAACAAAAATAACAATTTTATTGATATTTTTCACAGTTACAAGTATTGATGCAATTTGGAACGGCTGTAACGATTACAATTTTTTGGATTCAACAAAACATTCCAGTATTTACTCAGATCGACGAAGATTTTTTTCCATTAAGACCCAGCATTACTCGAATCGGTGATGATATAACTGTCGATGATGATCTGAAATGTGAATTCCACATTTCTAGTATGAATGTCACTATTCTTGCACATGGTAATATTTTTCATACTCCGAGGGTTAATTTACATAAAAGATAAAGGTTTACATATTTTACTGATAATTTATAATGCTTTATAAGTGATTTTTTTTTTTTTTACATTCAGCTGGATTTCTCACGGTTAGAGTAATAGAAGCTGAGGAGGCAGTATCTGTTTGGGAAGTTTGCAGTATACCATTAGCCAAAAATGAGATAGTTACATGTGTTTTTATGTTTGCAGATCTTTTGTTGATTGGACTAAACACAGGTGAGAATAAATGATGACAAAATAGTTATTTTTTAATAAAAAAAAAAATAGAATATTACTAAACAAAATAAAATTTTTCAAAGTTATATAAAATATTTTATCGAAAAAAATTGGAAATTCTCTTGCACAAAAAAAAATTTTTTTTTCTAACGATTTTATTTGTTACAGGACACATCAACGTGTATACTGTTCAGAATATCAAAAGTTTACTGGAGACTGCTTTAATTTTCAATAATTTAAGAGTTATAAAAGTAGATACTTCTCCTATAATTGCAATAAATTCAACGGAAATAAAAAAAAAATCTTACATTCTTGCTTCAACTGACTCGAAATTATTTGCTATAAATATTTCTGTTTAATTTAATATTCAATAAGAAGGATTTAAAGACTGTGATTAATCCTTCAATAAAATAGATTAACGGGCAATTTTTAAAAATTAACTACCTATAGATTCTCAACACAGTATGTAGTTAAAAGTTACGACACCTAGAAATGATTATTCACTATTTTTGACTAATTTATTTACACTCCGAGCCAAGATGAATTACTCGAATTCTTCATAGTCTTTATCATGTGATCCTCTTCATCATATTTACTAAATGATTTAGCCATTTCAAAATGAATAATCCCATGATCGACATGACTCGGGTGTAATTAATCACCCGCTATATACATCCATATACTTCTACACTGCGAGAGTACGCAACACAATAAAACTCATTTGCCAAAGCAATAGCACCTGTATTTTATTTACCAAACACACATAATAGGTCAAACAAACACGACGTTGATGCATGGAAACGATAATTCTACGTCTAATAATAATCATACATATATACACATATTCTGAAGATGAGGTGTCGTCATCAACAACCATCCTCACTCTATACCAGGCTAATAAAGATTTTTAATATCATTGAAGAAATTATTTTTCCGGTTATATTTTGTATGTAAAAAAAAATCACTGGTTCAATTTTTTAGTAATTATAATTCATCAAATATCACTTTTTAATTCAATAAAAATTAAAATATTAATAGCTGGGCAGATCAGTAAATCAGATATGGCCATATTTGATCTAATGTACCCATGTGTAATTTTTTAAAATAGATAGTATTAAAAATCTCCGATAGATAGCGCAAAGTCGCTAAAATGTCTCCTTTCAAGAGAGTTAAGTTTTAAGGGATATTGAAATTTTCTCTTTTTTAATTTGTAAATTTATAAATTTTTTTGAAATTTTGTAATAATTGTGGTAATCAATTTTTTTTTTAAATTGTTCATTTTTTGATATATTTTTCAAAAAAAAATTTATCAATAAAATCAAATAAAAGTTTCGTTCAAAAAAATAAAAATTTTAATAGTGACTCCACTTGAAAACATTTACCAAAAATTTTTCAACCCTAAATGCTCGGAAAAATTGTGCTTAAATGCTCCTTAAACATTTTCTATCCATGCTAGCGTCGCATCTATTTTGCATTTCATTTTTGAAAAATACATAAAAAAATGAACAATTTCGAAAAAATTGTATAATCCAAAATTCTACTGAGTATAATTCAAATTTTAGCTTTATCAACTCCTAAAACAACTTTTTTAAAAAGAAAAATATTAATTAACACACAAATTTTTAGAAAAAAAAATAATTATTAAATCACATACATGTATAGACAGATAAAAAAATATATAAAAACCGATAAAAAAATTTTTTACACTAAAAATATTGGTTTTTTTTTTGTCAAATAGTCGTTTATCTAAACTATGAACATTTTTCCATTAATTGATGGAAAAAATTAACCAGTTTAATTTAATTATTTTTTCATTTCTATTTCAATAAATAGAAGGAGAACGAAGACGGAAGAAAAACATTGAGTTGATTTTTTCTAATAATTTTTGTCTTAAGATTACCTTTATTTCTTCTTTTTTTTCTAAGCTTTTATTGGAAACGATTTTAATAAAAAATTGAAAATTTTGCACCTTAAATTCTCTGAATGTAAATTTATATATTAAACAATAATGTTAAAAATGTGAATATATGTTTATTGTATTTTTTAGTTTGCCATTTGGCCTACGGAGCCTTGGCATAAATTTTGATTGATAAATAAATAAATTTAAAAAATTTCAAAATTAATTTTTTTTAAATTATTTGTTCAATGTTTTAGTTGTTATTATTATTATATACAAATAAGAGTTAATGCTTTAAAATGCTTTATATTATGAATAGTGCAGTATGTTAAATGTATAAAATAATATTTAAAAAAAAAAAAATTAATAGCGACTTTAAAAACACAGTATGTAGTTAAAAGTTACGACACCTAGAAATGATTATTCACTATTTTTGACTAATTTATTTACACTCCGAGCCAAGATGAATTACTCGAATTCTTCATAGTCTTTATCATGTGATCCTCTTCATCATATTTACTAAATGATTTAGCCATTTCAAAATGAATAATCCCATGATCGACATGACTCGGGTGTAATTAATCACCCGCTATATACATCCATATACTTCTACACTGCGAGAGTACGCAACACAATAAAACTCATTTGCCAAAGCAATAGCACCTGTATTTTATTTACCAAACACACATAATAGGTCAAATAAACACGACGTTGATGCATGGAAACGATAATTCTACGTCTAATAATAATCATACATATATACACATATTCTGAAGATGAGGTGTCGTCATCAACAACCATCCTCACTCTATACCAGGCTAATAAAGATTTTTAATATCATTGAAGAAATTATTTTTCCGGTTATATTTTGTATGTAAAAAAAAATCACTGGTTCAATTTTTTAGTAATTATAATTCATCAAATATCACTTTTTAATTCAATAAAAATTAAAATATTAATAGCTGGGCAGATCAGTAAATCAGATATGGCCATATTTGATCTAATGTACCCATGTGTAATTTTTTAAAATAGATAGTATTAAAAATCTCCGATAGATTGCGCATTTTCGCTAAATTTTCTCCTTTCAAGAGAGTTAAGTTTTAAGGGATATTGAAATTTTCTCTTTTTTAATTTGTAAATTTATAAATTTTTTTGAAATTTTGTAATAATTGTGGTAATCAATTTTTTTTTTAAATTGTTCATTTTTTGATATATTTTTCAAAAAAAAATTTATCAATAAAATCAAATAAAAGTTTCGTTCAAAAAAATAAAAATTTTAATAGTGACTCCACTTGAAAACATTTACCAAAAATTTTTCAACCCTAAATGCTCGGAAAAATTGTGCTTAAATGCTCCTTAAACATTTTCTATCCATGCTAGCGTCGCATCTATTTTGCATTTCATTTTTGAAAAATACATAAAAAAATGAACAATTTCGAAAAAATTGTATAATCCAAAATTCTACTGAGTATAATTCAAATTTTAGCTTTATCAACTCCTAAAACAACTTTTTTAAAAAGAAAAATATTAATTAACACACAAATTTTTAGAAAAAAAAATAATTATTAAATCACATACATGTATAGACAGATAAAAAAATATATAAAAACCGATAAAAAAATTTTTTACACTAAAAATATTGGTTTTTTTTTTTTGTCAAATAGTCGTTTATCTAAACTATGAACATTTTTCTATTGATTGATGGAAAAAATTAACCAGTTTAATTTAATTATTTTTTCATTTCTATTTCAATAAATAGAAGGAGAACGAAGACGGAAGAAAAACATTGAGTTGATTTTTTCTAATAATTTTTGTCTTAAGATTACCTTTATTTCTTCTTTTTTTTCTAAGCTTTTATTGGAAACGATTTTAATAAAAAATTGAAAATTTTGCACCTTAAATTCTCTAAATGTAAATTCATATATTAAACAATAATGTTAAAAATGTGAATATATGTTTATTGTATTTTTTAGTTTGCCATTTGGCCTACGGAGCCTTGGCATAAATTTTGATTGATAAATAAATAAATTTAAAAAATTTCAAAATTAATTTTTTGTTCAATGTTTTAGTTGTTATTATTATTATATACAAATAAGAGTTAATGCTTTAAAATGCTTTATATTATGAATAGTGCAGTATGTTAAATGTATAAAATAATATTTAAAAAAAAAAAAATTAATAGCGACTTTAAATAAATTTATTAAAAAAAAAAATTAACTTAATTCAAACTCGTAATTAAATGAAACACGTATTGCGCTTTTACTGAAATATTTAACTAACTCCACTTATTTAAAGTATTCGAAAAATAATTAAACCAAGGGTACTCAGTAGAATTTTCTTAAATATACTGTAGGCATACCGATGATCATGATATAACCAGCAGATTGCGATGCAAATGAAAAAATTGAAAAAATAATGGCGCCGAACGAAGACGCGGGGCGTGTTTATAAATATCGTGTACCCCTGTGCTAGTTCGATACATATATGCGCGAATAAAGTACGAGTATGATCGGTGTTACACACTTTTCTATCTTATTTACTGGTGTATAGATTGGAATTAAATTGGCGGAAAGTGAAATAAAGACACGGCAGGCGTCCTTCCATCTCTTCGCTCCTCATTCCTCTCGATCTCAACTTGTCTTCTTCACCTGTCGTCATTGCCCATTGAAATATAAGTACACATGCGCCGATTCCGGTTGCCGATCGTCCTCCGCCTCCTCCAGCTCTTCATTGCAAGAGAAGATACAATTACAAGATCTATACGAGATATTGCGAGTAGATGGAACTTCTCTACTCTATGATCGGTTGATTCTTCCTCCCTGTTGCTACTGTAATCCTCTGATAATATAATTGTTCTATTAATAGACAATTTGACGAACGTTTTTTTTTTTAATAATATTTTTAAAAAATCTGTAATGAAGACACTATTTAAAAGAAAAAGGCTTACACAATAAAAAATATAAGGTAAATGCCCTAAATTATTTTTAAATATATTTAATTATCTGTAATTAAAATAAATATCATAAAAATGTTTTTCAAATTTTTAACAAAAATTTATTATGTTCCTTTAAATTTTAATTTAAAATATTTGTATGTTTTCTATAAATATTATTTATACAATTTCTGATTAAAAATGAAATTTAGGTAAATAATTTGAAGGAAAAAACTCACGATGTTTATTTAAAAATTAGTTTAATAGACATTTTATTAATTTCAACCAATTTAAAAAAAATTAAGTACAAATTAAAATATTTTTTTTTTTAATTTAATTTTACATTATTAAAGAAAAAAAAAATAATAAATATTTTGAAAGTTTAAAACTTTTTTAAGACTAATTTAAGATTTTTTTAAAGATGATTTTTAGATTATTTTAAGACTCTCTATAATAATTTTGCAGAGCTGTCGCTATGATACCGTCTAATTTTCATAACAAATTCAAGAACCAAATTTCAAAAATTTGCTCTCAGAATTTTTTTTTTTGGCTTCCTAAAAAAGTCTTAATTTGTGTTACGTTTAAGATCTTAAACAAATGACAATTTTAAGACGATTTTTTTTTACACGGGTTTCATAAAAATAAACTAAGAATATTTCTTATTGATTCAAGTTTATCAAACTCTTTAATATGATAAATGTTCTTATCTCAAGAATATTTTCTTAAATCAAATGAATTTTTTATCAATGCAGATCCTTATACGTCAAGCAAATAAGAGTGTATTAATAAAAAAAAAGAAGCTTTATAAAAAATTTTTCAGGAATAATAAAATAGATTTAAATATTGATCTAAAAATTGGAATGATTAAAATATTAAACTTGTGGGCGCATAAGATTAAATTAGCTACTGGATTCTTGAAATTACATCAATGCAGGTATGATCCGGCGGTTATTGTCGTAATATAACGTAAATGTCCAAGTTTAAGGACGCTGGGGAATAATCGATAAAAGTTGAGTGTTGATCGGTAAATTCGATCGTTAAGAATCCCTGATGGTAAACTGAACGAGTAACATAAAAACCGGTCGTATATAAGTTAGGATAGAGTATTCCAACGAGCACCGTGTATAACCAACGACTATGTCGTTCCAAGTGCCATTACGACCCGCTTCTTTGCTTTTATATATTTGTATTTTTGTTTAGTTCTGATGATCATACCCTGTCCCTTTTTATATCTTCGCGGTCGGCTATTTCAAGAAGCTGCATTACATCGCGAGAGGGAGGATTTAATTTAACATTAAATTGTCGTTAATGGAGTAGAAGCTCCTTGTAGGGATCTACTCATCACATCACATCACTTCACTTATTTTTTTCATTTAATACCATTTTCAGATCCACGTTTTATGTATTTGTCTTCGGGTTATCATTTTATACTTTTTTTTTCTGTTTTATTTATAGCCAACTGGTAGCCAAGTTCTTTTTACGAATTAATAATAAGTAGTCGGCGGCTTAAACGAATACTGTTACTGATTATTAAATTCATAGTTAATGGTTATCATAATTGGCTATAAAAATCGTGTGGTTGATATAAAAATTACAGCTTGTAATAAATAATAATTTTCTGGTAAGATTATATTTACACTAGAAAAATAATTAAGGTGATTTAATAAAAAAAATTTTTATTAAATTGACACACATATATTAATAAATTTGCAAAAACTATTTTTAATTGAATAACATGTATTCCTGATAAATCCGCAGAAACTGAGCTCACAAAAACAGAGCTCCGGAAAATTATTATAGAGCGTCTTTAAATAATCTTAAAATAGTCTTAAAAAATCTTAAAAGTATTTTTAAGGACTACACAGAAAAAAAAATGTTCTTGAATCAAGTATATATTTTTGAAGAGCTCAATATTCTTGATTTGAGTAGAAAAATTCTTGATTTAAGAAAACTTTTCTTGATATGAGGAAATTTTACTTAATTCAAGAATTTTTAGTCTTGACTCAAGACAACTACCCTCTTCAAAATTATATTCTTGGTTCATGAATTTTTCTCTTGAATCAAGTTAATTTTTTTTTCTGTGTATTTTAAGATGAGCTCACAGCGATAGAGTTCCAGAAAACTATTAAAGAGCGTCTTAAAATAATCTTTAAAAAATCTTAAAATACTCTTAAAAAATTTTTTTAAATATTTTCAAAGACTATTACAAGACGAGAGCTTTAAAATAAGTCTTAAAATTGTCGAATAATAATTTTTGTTGTGATTAAAAACTCGAAAAATTGGCTAAAAAAGTGTCTAATAAAAATTAATTTTCATAACAAATTCGAGAACCAAATTTCAAAAGTTTGCTCTCATAATTTTTTATTGCGTCTTAAAAGAGCCTTAAAACAGTCTTGGTTTGTGTCATGACAATTTTAAAACACTTTTGAAACGAATTTAATGAATTTTAAGACACTTTTTTTTTTACACGGGGTATTAAATTGACCCTTCTGTAAATTTTTGTTTGTATTTAGTTCTCTTGAAATTTTGTATATTTTGTATAAGGATTTTCTGCCCATAAATATTATGGCTGAAGAATATTTTTTCTTACAATTTTTTGTCTCAGGATATTTTTTCCGAGGATATATAATCATAGAACTAGTAGTATTTAGGTTATTAAATAAATAATAATTGAAAAATGACAACAGTTACCATCACAAGCTATAAAAACTATTTTCTAAAATAATTTGAATTCCATATAAAAAATCATGATCCTTGTTAATTACAAAATTATAAAACTAATTATTTCAACACTGGAAATTTTACCACACTGTTTCTTACATGATTAATGCTAAAAATTTAATTTTCTCCGTGAACATATAAAATTTTTAATTTAATTTTTTAGATGAAAGAAATTCCTACAATTTTTAAACCCAATAACAAAATTTAATAAATAATTGTATTCAAGCTATCATTTAATCCTTAACATGATGATACACATTCTAGTTAAAATCTCATATAAATATATACATACATCCATACATTTCTAGGCTTGGACTTTTAGATTCTAGTAGCCTCTGGGCCCATCCGAAACTCGGCATGACAATTAAATCTCTTTTAATCGCTGGTGAGTAATTGTTCGAAATTAGAGTCGCTGTCAGTTTGGACCGCATGAACTCGAGCAGCTCTTTCATTATCCTCTACTCTACACTCGAGTAGACAGACAAGGAGAAAGAAAATCAGAGAGTACGAAAAATAAAATTTCGAATAAAATTAAAAATAAAAAAAAGGCATCCTTTCACTCTCGCTTTATTATATCGTTCTGGTATCTCGCAATGTAGAGGTATATACTCGGTCTTTTTTATCTTTTATCTTACTCTACTGTTCCACAGCAGCACTTAGCAAAATACATCCCAGTGATTATTGGCCGCGATAATGATCGAGTTGCTTGGATGCGAGAGTTGTCTATGCCAACTTGAGATTATTGCTGCCCATCCAGTCCTTCCTTAGGCAATGCGAGGGTGGTTATTAGGACCCAGTAACATCTTAAAGTCTCTTGTCACGCCCTCCTTGCTCTCAATCCTCACCCAAGTACCTGTCACTTTTTTAACTCAACAGTTTTTTTTTGTTTAATAATAATAACTTAAATTTATCATTGTAAAGTTATAGATACTTTTTATTCTAATTTTAGATTTTTTTCCAAGTAAAGTCAAAAAGTTCATTCAAATCCTCATTTTAATCTTTAAATTTTTTTTTATAAATTAAAATGTTATTTTTAATCCTACACGGAAGAACAAGATGACGCTGGATATCATTTCAGATCATACTCAGTGATATCTGTATTGAAAAAAAATTTCAGATAGTAGCTAGTATAATCCAGATTATACTGGGTGATATCTGGATTATACTCATTGTAATCTGGATTATACTAGCTACTATCTAAAAATTTTTTTCACTTAGTATAATCTTGGATGATATTCAGTGTCATCTTGTTCTTTCCGTGTGGAATAAAAAAAAAAATTTTTAGAAAAAATGACAAAAAAAATTTTTTAATTTTAAAATAAAAAAAAATAATTTTTCAATTTTACACGGAAAGAACAAGATGACACTGGATATCATACCAGATTATACTCAGTGATATCTGTGGTGAAAAAAAATTTCAGATAGTAGCTAGTATAATCCAGATTACAATGAGTATAATCCAGATATCACCCAGTATAATCTGGATTATACTAGCTACTATCTGAAATTTTTTTTCAATACAGATATCACTGAGTATGATCTGAAATGATATCCAGCGTCATCTTGTTCTTCCGTGTAGGATTAAAAATAACATTTTAATTTATAAAAAAAAATTTAAAGATTAAAATGAGGATTTGAATGAACTTTTTGACTTTACTTGGAAAAAAATCTAAAATTAGAATAAAAAGTATCTATAACTTTACAATGATAAATTTAAGTTATTATTATTAAACAAAAAAAAACTGTTGAGTTAAAAAAGTGACAGGTACTTGGGTGAGGATTGAGAGCAAGGAGGGCGTGACAAGAGACTTTAAGATGTTACTGGGTCCTAATAACCACCCTCGCATTGCCTAAGGAAGGACTGGATGGGCAGCAATAATCTCAAGTTGGCATAGACAACTCTCGCATCCAAGCAACTCGATCATTATCGCGGCCAATAATCACTGGGATGTATTTTGCTAAGTGCTGCTGTGGAACAGTAGAGTAAGATAAAAGATAAAAAAGACCGAGTATATACCTCTACATTGCGAGATACCAGAACGATATAATAAAGCGAGAGTGAAAGGATGCCTTTTTTTTATTTTTAATTTTATTCGAAATTTTATTTTTCGTACTCTCTGATTTTCTTTCTCCTTGTCTGTCTACTCGAGTGTAGAGTAGAGGATAATGAAAGAGCTGCTCGAGTTCATGCGGTCCAAACTGACAGCGACTCTAATTTCGAACAATTACTCACCAGCGATTAAAAGAGATTTAATTGTCATGCCGAGTTTCGGATGGGCCCAGAGGCTACTAGAATCTAAAAGTCCAAGCCTAGAAATGTATGGATGTATGTATATATTTATATGAGATTTTAACTAGAATGTGTATCATCATGTTAAGGATTAAATGATAGCTTGAATACAATTATTTATTAAATTTTGTTATTGGGTTTAAAAATTGTAGGAATTTCTTTCATCTAAAAAATTAAATTAAATATTTTATATGTTCACGGAGAAAATTAAATTTTTAGCATTAATCATGTAAGAAACAGTGTGGTAAAATTTCCAGTGTTGAAATAATTAGTTTTATAATTTTGTAATTAACAAGGATCATGATTTTTTATATGGAATTCAAATTATTTTAGAAAATAGTTTTTATAGCTTGTGATGGTAACTGTTGTCATTTTTCAATTATTATTTATTTAATAACCTAAATACTACTAGTTCTATGATTATATATCCTCGGAAAAAATATCCTGAGACAAAAAATTGTAAGAAAAAATATTCTTCAGCCATAATATTTATGGGCAGAAAATCCTTATACAAAATATACAAAATTTCAAGAGAACTAAATACAAACAAAAATTTACAGAAGGGTCAATTTAATACCCCGTGTAAAAAAAAAAGTGTCTTAAAATTTCCTAAAAAAAAAAATTAATAAATATTACCTGGTGTCTTAATTTTTGAGAAAAAAATTGTTAGGAAAAATAAAAATGATCTTTTTTAAAAAATTAAAAATTAATTGATTAAATTTATAAAATTATCGAATGAAAAATTTTTTTTATCTTTCTTCTTTGTTTTATTTTATTAATTCTGTTCTAAAATTCTAGAATTAATTTGAACAAACTATTTTTAAACAAGAGTAAAATTTTCAACGCAAAATTTTTTTTAAATCAACTAATTTTTTTTTTGAAATAATGCAGCGAATCAAATACAAAACACAATTCCGCATTAGATAAGGACTAATTTGATTATAACTTTTTGAGAAGATCGAGTGGATTGGAGACAGGGTGTTGGCTTACAGAAGATTAAACTAAAGTGGGAGAAAGCAAAAAAGAGTCAAAACAAAAAATCATCCTGGACAAATTACACGCACGCTAAGTGGACCGATTCAAATGATTATTATGATCTTGAATTTTGAGAATACCTTTCCAAGAACGTTTATGCAGGACCAGAGCATATATATATACACACAACGCTCTCATTTGAATGCGATTTGTAATGCCAGTAATTCTCCACCTAACTGGATCTTTATTTTCGCTTATATTTAAATTTAAACACTATTTTAATATTTATATTATTTAAATTTCAAACAGCGCGCCGGAATTACAGTGATTGAGGATTAATTGTTATACTTGTACGGAGACTAAATTTAAAAAGAATAAAAAGAAGATGAATTATTTTTTTAAAAATGACAAACTTTAAAAAAAAGCCTCGGGCTAATTTTAGCAGAGTAAGAATCTATCAACCTGTTATTTGAAGAGCATTCGCTGAAGAATGAGGACCGGCATCACCTGAAGGGACGTCGAAATGGTCATCGCGGAGAATCAAAAACATTCCATGTATTAAGGCCGAATGGTATGGATAGAAACGACAGACTAAGACTGATTTTAAGTGAGCGGAATGTCAAGAGAACTCTCTTTCGTGGGTGGATCACGTCTAGAATAATCTGAGACTGAGAAGAAAACTCCTGGGGGCTTTTTATCGCTCGCAAACTCTTGAAGAAGAAACTTATTTGGTTTTTGAGCATCCGGCCATAGCCATCAGGGGATGATTACCACTTAGGGCTCTCGTATGCCTTCGCAGAATCCCTTCGATCATTGTAATTAGAAGAAGTGATTCCATCGCGGACTTCACGACTGATGATGGTAAGTCCTCTGACGTCTACAAGGAATTTAAAATAAAGATAGAATAATAATAATTATTATTGTGAATAAAAACACTCACGTACTGTAAGCTCAAATCGGTCAGATTGTTTTGGCGGAGGAATTTCGTGGGTGGGTTTCAAGGCACGATAAAAATGTCCTCGGGCTTGTCTCTGGAAAGAACTCTGATAATTGAAAAAGAACTTGGCTTTTTTTTTTTTTTTGTTCTGACGGGACAAAGATCAGGCCGATGCCCTTTTTCGTATCAATTTTATTTGGCTTCTATGAAATCCGAGGATGATTGATTACTGATTAGAAGAAATGGAATTTTGATGGGTAATTTTTTAAAAAAGTTAAATAACTTCATTCAGTATAGAAACGAATTATTCTGGTGATGGGTGATAAGATTTTACCAAAAATAAATGACATTAAATTTAGCTGTCACTTCATAATTGTTTTTATTTTTTTAACAAATAAATTATGGCAAAAAAGAATTATTAAAAAAATGGACTTGTAGAAATTTTAATAAATTAAAAAATGCAATTTTTTTAAATTAATTTTTTTCAACAAATTTTTTTGTTAAAGAAAATTAAAAAATTGTCAAGTGACAGCTAACTTTAATGTCATCGCAAATATTGGTGATCTTTTAATCTAAGGACAAGGGATGAACAAATTAGAGGAAAATTTATAGAAAATTAATTTTTTTTTTTTCATTTTTTTTATAGTTTTTACTAATAAAAATGACATTCTAAAATTTTGAGGAAGGTAAAAGACCCAATTATTTACACTGGCCTAATTATTGAAGCTTACAATTTTATTTTAATTTAAAAAAAAGCCAACTCCAATAAATTAATTATAGCAAAAAAAAATTAGAAAAAAAAATTGACATGCAGAAATTTTAAAAAATAAAAAATGCAATTTTAAAAAAAAAATTTTTTTGTTAAATAAAATTGAAAAATTTTCAAGTGACTGCTAACTTTAATTTCATCAAAAATATCAGTGTAAAAATTAAAATTAATAAGAAAGAATTGAAACGAAAAATTTCACGTGTACAAAATTTTTAAAATTATCTGTGCAATTTTTTAAAAATATTTTTTTAGTTCTAATTTAATTAATAAAATAAATCAAAAATTGTTGAACGTTGGCTAATTTTAATGACATTAAATTTAGCTGTAACTTGACAATTTTTTTAATTTTCTTTAATAAATGGATTATTGCAAAAAAAAATTTTTTTAAAAAATAGACTTGTAGAAATTTAATAAAATTAAAAATGCAATTTTTTATAATTAATTTTTTAGAAGAAATTTTTTTTGTTAAAGAAAATAAAAAAATTTTACAGTGACAGCTAATTTTAATGTTATTGTAAAAGCACTGAAGTTGACAAATATTAAAAATTTTTTTGGAATTTTACAACAATTAAATTATTAAAAAGTTTCAGATGTAAAAATTAATAAAAATTACAAGTGAAAATTTTTAGAAGCATTTTTTTATTGTAATTAATTTGTGAAAAAAAATTTAGCAGATATCGAATAATTTTTAGAATTTTTTTTAACAAAAAAATTAGGAAAAAAAAAATTGAGATTTAGAAATTAAAAATCCAATTTTTTAAAAATCATTTTTTGAAACTAATTTTTTTTGTTAAATAAAATTTAAAAATTCTTTAATGATTGCTAACTTTAATGACATAAAAAAATTTTTAAATTTAAAAATTGTAAAAAGTTACTGGAAGCGACATCTGTGGACAAATATGTGTACTATATTACAAAAATTCAAAATTACTGCGCCATTTTTGTTCAGTCAGTAACTGCGACACCGTAACGACATGAACTTACCTAATGTCAGTAAGCGGTGAATTTAAAAAAAGTTTTATTATCAAAATTTATGCAATCTAGTGAGTTTATTTCAGTTAGTCAGTAATCATGGCTGTTTTTCGTAAATCAACACGCTTTTCGTGTTATTTTTTAAACAAAACTCCACTAACACATCACTTAAAGTTAACCAAGTCATTTAGGACAGTTGTCCAAGAGCCAAAACCTACTCGTGGGCTTTTCAAGACAAGCATAATCGGTGCATTGGTGGGTACAGCTATAGGAACAGGTTATGCATTCTGGAAAATTGAACGTGACAGAAAAAATTTGTCACTCGAGGGCACCGAAATACCGGTTGAACTCCTCAAGTACAAGCCTCCGATCACACCATCCAGAAGAGTATGTTAGAAATTTTATTTATTAATTATAGACTTTGTTTATGACAATTAAGTTAACAGTCACTTGGCAATTTTTTAATTTCTACATGTCAATATTTTTTTCTTATTTTAATTTTTTATTAAAATTAATTTAACAGATATTTGATAATTTTTTTTAAATAAATTAAACAATACTAAAGTTAGCCGACGTTTTTAATTTTTTTTTTTCATTTATTAAATTATAATTAAAAAATATTTTTAAAAAATTGCATGTGTAATTTTTAAAATTTTCTACATGTGAATTTTTTTTTAAAATAATTTTTCAATAAAATAAATTATTAAAATTTTTAAATGTCTGCTGACTTAACTTCAATATAAATTAATTAAGTCAAAAAAATTGACATGTAGAAATTTAATAAATTAAAAATGCAACTTTTTAATGACACTAAAGTTAGCCGACGTTTTTAATTTTTTGACTATTTTTCATTTATTAAATTATACTTAAAAAATATTTTTAAAAAAATGCACTTATAGTTTTTCAAGTTTTTCACAACTAAAAATTTTTTTAATTTTTTTTTGTAATAATTTTTTCAATAAAAAAAAATTCTCAAAGTTTTTAAATGTCTGGCACATTAATTTTGATACTTTGTTTACCTAAAATAAATAATTGACGTTGTAATTTTAGATCCTGTCGCCGGTAGACGCGACCGGTTTGAAGCTCACCCTGTTCCAGTATCAATCATGCCCGTTTTGCTGCAAAGTTCGGACATTTTTAGACTACTACGGAATCTCTTACGACGTCGTAGAAGTGGACCCCGTGCTGAGACGCGAAATCAGCTGGTCGGCTTACAGAAAGGTTCCGATATTGGTCGCCAAGGTCGACGGCGGCTACCGTCCGCTGAATGACAGCTCCATGATCGTGTCAGTGCTGGCTTCGTATTTAATTGACATGTCCAACAATTTGAATGATCTTGCTCATTACTATCCAGTCATTGGGATGAACGACGAGGGTGGAAAATTCAAACAGGAAATTATTAACAAGTACTTCTTGATGCACCAAGGAGAAATTCCTAAAGATCGGACTCTTGATGATATCATGTAATTTTTTTTTTTATATTTATTCATGATACTGAAATTAGAAAATTTCTAAAAATTCTTGAAATTTTTATAACAAATCTATTATTAAAAAAAAATATATTTTAAAAAATTCGCACTTACATTTTTTTGTAATTTTACATGTGGAATTTTTTTGCTAAACTTATTTAATTATAATTCAATTATTATAAAAATCTCAAAAATTATCAGATGTTTGCTTGATTAAGTATCATATTTATTTTGTTAAATTTTTTATGTTTTGTTTTAGGGAAGAACGCAAATGGAGAAAATGGGCTGATGAGGTTTTAGTTCACACGTTGTCACCAAATGTTTATAGAACACTTGGTGAATCCTATGAAACTTTCCAATGGTTTTCAGATGTAAGTATTTTTATATGAAAATTAATTTAGCAGTTATTTAATCATATTTCAAGTTTTTTAACAAATAAGTTATAGCATAAAAAATTGACCTTTAGAAATTAAAAAAAATTTTTTATTCAATTTTTTAGAAAAAATTTTTCGGAACAAGTTTATTTATTAAATTAAATTAAATTGATCAAATGAGTGCTAATTTTTAAATCATCTTTTAATTTTTTATTTATTTATTTTATTTTATTATTTCTTCTAGTGATTTTTAAAATGTGAGGCTCTATTTTTGGAGTAAAAATTCGAGAAATTGACGGATTTACAATATTCTTTTTTTTTTAATTCTATTTTTGATCTAGAATTTATAAAAAAAAATATTGAAAAATTATTTTATAACTTCTAAATCGTTAATTACATTTTTTTTAATTTTTAAAGCATGAATTTTTTTTATTCAGTTTTTTACAATGTTTGCAAAAAAAATAGTATGGTACTATATAAATTGATTTTTTCGATTTTTTAAGTCGAGTGGCTCAATTGACCCCCTTCTCCCCTATGAGATATTAATCGTTGAAATTTTGAAAATTAAAAAAAAAATAGTTGAATACAAAAATTAATTTGACTCTTGTAAATCAGCTGTTAGTACCCTGTCCGTGATTTGGCAACGCTATATTTCAGTTGTTTAAATTTTCATTTGCACAATATAGCT
This sequence comes from Cotesia vestalis, assembly GCA_000956155.1. Classification (NCBI taxonomy): domain Eukaryota; kingdom Metazoa; phylum Arthropoda; class Insecta; order Hymenoptera; family Braconidae; genus Cotesia; species Cotesia vestalis. The sequence goes on from JZSA01007424.1 coordinate 27,237, forward strand.
TTAACCACGTTTAAGTTTTTGCAGTCAGTGTTAATAAATAAATTAATTAAAAATGTTTAGTCATAAAACCATAACATTCTAATGTCTCATGGCAAAAATGCTAGTATTTTTTTAATTATTATTTTATTTTTCAATTATGAAATTTGAAAATTTTGATAACAATAAATTAACTAATAAGTATGAATGAAAAACATAAATGAGTTGCCAAATGTTCTGACGCTATTTAAATGTCGGTTTTTTTTAAATTTTCTGTGATTTTATAATTTTAATTTCTCTATAAATTCCACGGCAACCTATATATTTTATTGCAAAAAATCAAACTTAAATATTTCGAAAACCTTATTTTAGGTTTTTTCTTTTTTACCCCATCTAATCGGTAGTTAATACCATAATTCGAGAAAGTTTTTAAGGTCTGACTTTCTCATAAGACTCGGAAAAAATACTAACATTTTTAGAAATTTATTTTTCAAAAATTTCCACGGTGAAGAATAAATTAAACTTCACTAGTTGATAAATAAGGACTTTAATTATTAGATAAAAAAATTAATTTTATGCATAATCTAATATTTTTTATTTAACATTGATGGCGAAAGGACCTCCTTAAATTTTTTAATTGTTGTAATTACCTGCTGTACTGTCAACAATACCCGAATTACTGGAAATAGTAAAGGACGATGCGTCTGCTTGCGACCATTCGATAGTACAGTACCCAGGAGCCATTTTAATACAGACTCCGTAATTTAAATTTTGTATTTGTCGAGTATTTGGAGTTAGAAGTGGCGTTGAAACTATACGACACATAAAATAATAATCAATTGATTATTAAATTATTTTTGTAGTTGGTTAAAATAATTATTTGGGTGGAACGAAAAAAAAAATTTTTTTCATTTTAAAAATTAATCGATCTATAATTATGGACTAAAAAAAAAAATTTTTACCTCTAGTATTTGGTATAGTCCCGTAATTAAAGCTTGTCACTGTACCACTTATTGCTTTATAATACTGAAGACACCCATCATTTTTTGGAGCTAAATTATAATCATATATTAGCTTTATTGTTACACCATTAATCATTATTATTTATTAACACATTATAGTTTTTTATTACCCAGCCACGATGAATCGCAAGATATTTGTCGTAGCCGTAAGTTCCATTCGCGTGAAAATGAATAATCTGTGTTTGTATCTACTGATATTGTTATCGGATTAGCTCCATTAAAATCAACGTAAACTGAAAATAAAAGCGGTACTATTACAAAATTATGTGTACATAGTTCTCCTGATAATGAGTAATCGATGCCTAAGAAATTATTTATTATCAAACAATGTGCTAAAATTGTTATGTAGAATTTTATATATTTAAGGAAGTCCTTTCGCTCCAGTTGAGTCAAAACAACTGTAGTAGTCAATATTCGATAAATTAAAATAAAAAAACCCATCAAAATTTCTAAAATTAAAAAATAAATAGTATAGGGGAGGAGGGGGTCAATTGAGCCAAAAAAAGTTTAGCAATTTTTTTATAATTAAATTAAAACTAAATATTAACTTTTTTTCTCTTAGAAAGGTAGTTTGTTAAGTCTACTATCATTATCAATTCATAAATTAGACAATAAATAATGAGAATTTTTTAAAATTATTAATTTACGCAAATGCGTCAAATGGCTCAATTGACCCCAGATCGGGAACAATTGAGCCACTGCTTGGGGTCAATTGAACCATCAATATTTTAAGTATGAAATCGAACTTTCAATAAATAATATATTAATTATTAATTCTTATTATTATTATTGCACAATTTCAATGAACAATTCACACTTTATATAATACTCAAAAAGTGTAAATTTTATTAAATAATTTCTTACCAGCCGAAAAAAAATTTTGCATACCTAAAAATACAAAAGTCTCAATTTTTCAAAATTTATTGATTGTAATGATTTGAAATTTTGATCATGTATGAGTTAGGCACATTAGAATTCAATTCTAAGAGGATAGAGCATTTTTTCAATTTTTTCGATTTTTTAAGTCGAGTGGCTCAATTGACCCCCTTCACCCCTTTTTGCAGTCAGTGTTAATAAATAAATTAATTAAAAATGTTTAGTCATAAAACCATAACATTCTAATGTCTCATGGCAAAAATGCTAGTATTTTTTTAATTATTATTTTATTTTTCAATTATGAAATTTGAAAATTTTGATAACAATAAATTAACTAATAAGTATGAATGAAAAACATAAATGAGTTGCCAAATGTTCTGACGCTATTTAAATGTCGGTTTTTTTTAAATTTTCTGTGATTTTATAATTTTAATTTCTCTATAAATTCCACGGCAACCTATATATTTTATTGCAAAAAATCAAACTTAAATATTTCGAAAACCTTATTTTAGGTTTTTTCTTTTTTACCCCATCTAATCGGTAGTTAATACCATAATTCGAGAAAGTTTTTAAGGTCTGACTTTCTCATAAGACTCGGAAAAAATACTAACATTTTTAGAAATTTATTTTTCAAAAATTTCCACGGTGAAGAATAAATTAAACTTCACTAGTTGATAAATAAGGACTTTAATTATTAGATAAAAAAATTAATTTTATGCATAATCTAATATTTTTTATTTAACATTGATGGCGAAAGGACCTCCTTAAATTTTTTAATTGTTGTAATTACCTGCTGTACTGTCAACAATACCCGAATTACTGGAAATAGTAAAGGACGATGCGTCTGCTTGCGACCATTCGATAGTACAGTACCCAGGAGCCATTTTAATACAGACTCCGTAATTTAAATTTTGTATTTGTCGAGTATTTGGAGTTAGAAGTGGCGTTGAAACTATACGACACATAAAATAATAATCAATTGATTATTAAATTATTTTTGTAGTTGGTTAAAATAATTATTTGGGTGGAACGAAAAAAAAAATTTTTTTCATTTTAAAAATTAATCGATCTATAATTATGGACTAAAAAAAAAAATTTTTACCTCTAGTATTTGGTATAGTCCCGTAATTAAAGCTTGTCACTGTACCACTTATTGCTTTATAATACTGAAGACACCCATCATTTTTTGGAGCTAAATTATAATCATATATTAGCTTTATTGTTACACCATTAATCATTATTATTTATTAACACATTATAGTTTTTTATTACCCAGCCACGATGAATCGCAAGATATTTGTCGTAGCCGTAAGTTCCATTCGCGTGAAAATGAATAATCTGTGTTTGTATCTACTGATATTGTTATCGGATTAGCTCCATTAAAATCAACGTAAACTGAAAATAAAAGTTAATTGTAAATTTTATTTTAGTTTTTATTAATAATCTATATTATTAAAAGAATAATCTCTAGATACATAATTAAGAAATGACATTGTATCTTGTGAATTATTAACATTTTTACAGATATAAGCTCATCCCGACATTACAGTCATCGAGACCTTTCATTTGAGTACCCACATCAATTTTTTTTATATTTATATATATTATATATATGTATATATGAAAAATATATCAAAATACATGTAGGTACTCAAATGAAAGCTCTTGATGAGTGTAACATCGGGATAAGCTTATATTTTTAAAAATGTCAATAGTTAAAAAGGTACAGTGCAATTTAACATAATTAAGAAACGACCTTGTATCTTAAAAACTATTGACATTTTTAAAGATATAAGCTCATCTCGATGTTACACTCATCGAGACCTTTTATTTGAGTACCCACATCAATTTTTCATATATTTTATATATTATATATATGTATATATGAAAAATATATAAAAATGCATGTGGGTACTCAAATGAAAGCTCTTGATGAGTGTAACATCGGGATGAGCTTATTTCTTCAAAAATGTCAATAGTTAAGAAAGTAGAGTGCAATTTAACAAAATTAATTATTTAATAAACCCAAATTTTAATTTTTTATAGTTTACAAATCACGGCAGTCACGTGGTGACTGCAAGGTTGCTAGTTTAGATTTAAATTATTTACCATGTTGATCATCATTTTCACCGCAAAGTCTAGGTACTGTTGATGCTCCACCAGATATAAGAAGAAAATCGTTGTCACAAACCCCGGTGGCATTTGGCTGGGCTAGGCTGAACTTCATAAAGTCGATGCGTAATTGACAGACATCTGAATTACATGGGTAGACAGTTATTGTACACCTCTGACCACCTGCATAGCTGTAAGAGTATCCAGGGTTCACAAAATATGTGTTGTTTAAACTCGTAACTGATCCGCATTCTCTTTTAACTAAATTACAAGTCAAACATTAAATTAATTAATTAAAATAATTTTTAAATAAAAATATATTTGATCATTTTTCGGATTTTTTTTCAATAAATAAAATTATGAAAAAAAAAATTACACACGTAGAAATTGTAAAAAAACTACGAATTTTTATTTATTGTTAAATAAATCCCAAAAATTATTAAATGATTGTTAATTTTAATATCATTAATTAAAATTTATTTTTTAGTAATTACTTACAAATGCAACAAGTTCCGATTCCATTAGCACAAGTACTAGAAGCTGTTCCTTTATAATTATAGCATTCTTTACGTGTAAAACAAGTTCCATTGAACGAATTCCAGCCTGAGCATTCTGAATTTGCAAATCTTACAACACTAAACAGTGGAAAGACTAAAAAATCAATGAAAATTATCAATAAAAATTTTTTAGTCAATAAATAAATAAATCTTACATTTTTCGCTGCGAGTCACTTCTAATGCAGTATCACTATAAATAATTGTAATAGTTGTAGAAAAAACAATGAAGAAGACTATGTTGAAGATCAGAGACATGCTTGCTCGATACTGATCAGTGATTTAACAATCTTTACAATAACGGGAAGTATTTACCTAACAGTGGTGACAATTAGCGTACAGTAGTGTGTAAATGTTTAAATAACTGTTTTGTTCTCTATAATACACTAAAATTTAATTTATACAATAATTTTTCTACTTAGTTTCTTAAATTTATTAAATAAAATTTTATTTTAAATTTAATTGGACGGATTTTTTTAGATTGTCAGGTACTTGATTTATTTATTTAATTTATTGATGCATTTGCGTCTCGACAAAACGGACAGTGGCCGTTTTTTATTAACGCTATCTCGAAATCTTCCATTTGAAACAACTAAAAAAAAAAAAATTTTATTATTTATATTAACAAATTTAAACATTTATTTAGTTAATATAAAATTAAATAATCAACTTACTCTTAAACACGAGCTACAATACGTAACTGGAAGATCAGTTAATATTCTTCTGAAGTATCTAGTTTTAAATGGTTCTGGCCAAGGAACAATTAATACTTCATAAGGTTCCAAACTCATTAAAACATTTCGTCCTACTTTAATTGTTGATCCTTCAACTTTGTCCTATATTAATAATAAAATTAATTTTTTCTAAAAAATTTTTTTTTTTTTGATAATTTTTGAGTCAAAATTTTGAAAAAAAATCATGAATGATCAAAAATTAAAGAGTTCTTTAATAAAATTTTTGTATCGACGCCTAGAAAAAAATGAAGGGGAAGTTTTTCTATTTTTTTGAAAGAAATTTTTTTTATTATTATAATTATCATAAATTTTTATTCAACTTTATTATTTTATAATTTTTAATGATTTAAAAAAATATACAAATAATTAAATTTTCCCTAACTCAGCAATCAGTTAAATTTTTTGGATTGTCGGAGAAAAATTCTTAAAGTGTAACTAAAGTACAATAATAAAATAAAAGCGTATTAATGAAAATAGTAACACAGATGGAGATGGAGTTGAAGAAGAGAGGAAATTTTCGATGTTCAATGTTCGTATAAGTACAAAGCGTTTTAATCTCTCGGAATTACTGGGCTGATTGACGTGTGACGCTAGTAGGAGTCTTTAGCCTCATATGGGGTTCCCGTAGTTTCCCCTTGGTAGATATTGCTCCGAATGTGATGTGGGATTTGCCCGAGTGGAGATCCAACTGCTCACTCACTGAACCAAGTGATTTCAGATGATCTTTAGATTACCCAGATCAATATAATCGGGTTTGTCTATTTATTGCTACATTAGTAATGTTAATTCTCTCTTTACATCTCAAGTGGGGACAAATTTCTCTATCTGTCTCTATTTATCTGACCCTAAATGATTTTTCAAATTTACTCGGTAAAAATCACTTTATCTTTATTTAACGCTTCAATAATTCTAAATTATTAAACTTTTCTCCCAAATTTAAATTATTAGATATTTTATTAAATACTGTAATTATTTTAGTGGCTATTTTTTAAGAATTAAATTAAATTAAATATTTAAGCTCTCGATACTTTTTTTTTTTAATGAAAAAGTTCGCGTTTTTTATTTAAAAAAAAATTTAATTAAGTTTTAAATTTATTGGCGTCCCTGCAGATGTTTTCATTGCATTTCTCTGGTACTTTATTGGTTGGAGTTTGGGTCGGTGTTGTTCCAAGGTTTTATTGAACAACCCAATCTTTAAAGTACAATAAAACGGTCACTGCAGCTGTCCTTGGTATTTAATTATCCTATTTTACGACTTAGTGCAAGTTATTTTAAGGACTAGTTCAATTTTGCCCATAAAACAGCCAATTATTCATTTTTATTTGCAAAGTCAAGCTTTTTTTTCACTTAAAAAATTTTCCAATTTTCAATTTAATTAAAAAAAAAATATTAGAAAATTTCTGATTAATTTTCCTTGAAAAAAATTAAATTTTTCATTCATTTAATAAATAAATACAATTCAATGTTTTCAGACTTGAATTAAATTAAGAAAAAATTTTTTTATAAATTTTGCTTTTTTAAAAATAAATTCTTCATTAGATTATTAATCAAAAAAAAAAAATATAAAATTTGCTCCCATTTCTCTCAATTTTTTAGCAATCGCATACAAACTGTCTCTCTGAGCTTTGTCCAGTTGTCTTCCAATTTTAATCAGCATATCAATCCAGCCGTGTTCAGAAACAATATTGATAGCACGCTCGACATCCCCGGCCGCGAGGAACATTTCAGCAGCAGCCCTGGGCTCTCCAAGACTCTTGGCCCACTCAGCCCTCTTCCTCAGCAGGACAGTTTTATCATGACTGTTTCCCGTCGCAATAAACTCCTGAGCAATGTCAAACATCCTCAAATCCGAGTACATATCCAGCGCAGATTGCTGGAGCCCGGCTTTCTGATAAAGCTTAGCAGCTTCTCTCAACCTTCCCATCGCGGCAGCAGCCGTCGCCATGCAGGCTTCTTGTCCCCACTCTCCAGACTTTAATTTGTCTTCAATCTCCATCACCACTTCAATGTACCTCAGCTTCTTCAGCCTCGCAAAAGCTGAGTGCGCAATATTAAGCTGAAGTTTGTCCAGCGCCAAAGTTCCCAAAGCCAGCCAGTCCGACTCAGCGACTCCGAGACAAGCAACAGCGTAAGCTTCATCAAACATCCCCGCGTCCAGGTACTGGTACATCGTAGTCGACAGCGGGATGTCCACTGTAACAATATTAGTCCCATTTATGCAGTAGAGCTTGGAGCCATTGTGACCTACCACATATCCAATTAATTTTTGCCTGTACTCCGGAAAATCTCCGACCTTAATTGTCAAGTAATCCCGACCCGAGAAGCACATCATGTCCTCAAAAGCCCGGTTGAACGCCACGCTGGTCACGTCCTCGGATTCATAGATCTTGTGCTCGGTATACAGATCAAAAACAGAGAGAACTCCGTGCTCGCTTACCACTGCAAGCTTCTCCTTCATCGAGCTGATGTCCAGGCAGCGTACCGGGCCATCAACTTTGGTCAAGTGCGCAGGAAATGGATTGTCCAGGTAAATTTTGATAACTTGTCCGCTTGTTAATCCAGCTATCAAGCATTCTTTTCCAGCTGGACCGCCGACTACTTTTATGTACGTTATCGTACTGTCCAACACCCACTCACGCTCTACAACTTGAGTGAATGATAAACTCTGCAGACGTTTTTCTAAACACAAAACTAAATTATTAGACGTAACAACTAGCAAATTACAATTTATTGTCTTGGATAATTTTTCCTGGATTCTGTAGTGCATGCCGTCAGCAGTGCCAGAGGGCTCGTAGATAATAACACGCTCTGGTAATTGGACAGCAAGCTTATCGCGATAAACTGCTATTTTATTTATTAAATCTTTGCATTTAATACGGACTTTTTGGTTTGATATCAAGTGCTGGATTATCACGTCGGTCATATTTTCTCTGTAGGCATAACGGTCCCCGTAGAGACCGTGGACAATGTTCCAGGTGAGCTGCAAGTAAGTTATCGTGCCGTCTTGGCAGCCTAGAGCTATGTAACCAGAGGTGGGATGAATGGCGCAGCTCCAGATCCAAGATGACTGCAAATCCCCGACTTCTGTCAGCTGAATGCCTTCGTGATTCATCAGCAAGCATTTTTTGTTGCTGCCAACCACCAGCAAGTACTGTCCCTCGGGAAAATGAACGACTTTCAAGGGTATGAAGTCCAAAGCTCGCTCTCGACCAATCTGCTGGCCAACTGGAGTGTAAAAAGACAGCACTCCGTTCCACTCAGCGATGCAGAGGATGTCGACGTTGGTGTCGTCGCGCAGCGGGCACCAGGACACGCTCCAGATTGGCGAGCCGCTGGACCTGTCAATTCGCAGCTGCTCCTCGCCGTTTTTGTTCCTGATAGAGACGTACCCGGCTGCTAGGCCGATTGCTAAGTACTGGCCGTCGATGGTCCAGTCGCAGCAGTTCACCCGACCTCCGGACTTGTGCTTTTGCACGGCTTTTTGCTCGCTTGACCAGAAAGCTATGTCGGATATCGAACAGCTGAACAGCTGGTGCGACACCGGGTTGAACTTCATGCATTGCACCGCGTCGTTGTGCGAGTACTTCAGGATTCCTTCGAGCTTCGACGTCCATACTATCACACACTTGTCCGCGCCTCCTGACGCGAATCTCTTTCCGTCTCTGGAGTAGCACACGCAGTAGACGGTGTCCTTGTGCCCCTTTAATGGCTGGACCAATGCGCCTTTTGTTGTTTCGTAGACTAACACTTGCTGCCCAGCTGCTACCAGCAGCTGAGAACCGTCCGGGTTGAAACACAAGTCGTAAATGCACTGCTCACTTTTGTCCTGGACTTTGTCTACCCATCTTAAATGGGCTCTCATTTTTTTTTAGATTATTTTTTTCTAAAATAACAATTTATTAAATGAGAATTAATTTAGCAGATATTGAATAATTTTTAGAATTTTTTTAACAAATAAATTACGGCAAAAAAAATTGACATGTAGAAATTTTTAAAAATTACAAATGCAATTTTTTAGAACGAACATAAAAATAATTTTTAGAAAAAATTTATTTGTTATATAAAATTAAAAGTGACTGCTAACTTTAATGCCATATTTATGATGTGAAAATTAATTTAGTCGATATTTGATAATTTTAAAAATTTTTGTAATACATAAATTGTGAGAACAAAAATTATAAAAAAATTTACATTTAGAAATTTTAAAAAACTAAAAATGCAATTTTTTTTAAATAATTTTTTGGGACAAATTTATTTGTAAAAAAAATTAAAAAATTGTCAAGTGACAGCTAAATTTAATATTATACTTATAATTATAAGAATTATTTTTTAAACGTCAAGTTTCATTCAAAAATTTTTTCACAAATTTATTCAAGAAATTTGGAGTTATTTATTTATGCTTAATAATAATGTAAAATTAATTCAGCAGATATTTGGTAATTTTTTTAATTTTTTCAACAAATAAATAATAACAAAAAAATTGAGATTTAGAAATTAAAAAATACAATTTTTTTAAAAAAATTTGTTTGTTAAATAAAATTAAAAAATTGTCGTGACTGTTAATTTTAATATTAATGAAAAATTTTATTTATAAATAAAATATTATTCACCTGATTAGTGAGATTCCATTTAGGGAAAAAATGATGACATTAAAGTTAGCTGTCACTTGACAGTTTTTTTATTTTTTTTTTTAAATAAATTTGCTCCAGAAAATTATTTTTTAAAAATTGCATTTGTAATTTTTTTAAATTTCTGTCAATTTTTTTTGGCATAATTTATTTGTTACAAAAATTTTTAAAATTATCAACTATCTGCTAAGTTAATTTTCATGAAAAAATGTTTTGATTGGAACTTGGCTTTGTTTTGTATATTAATAACACTGAAATTAATCGACAACTGTCATTTTTTTTAATTTTTGCAATAATTAAATTATAATTAAAAAATAATAATAATAAAATTCTACATCTAAAATTAAAAAAAATTACAAGTGAAAATTTTTAAAAAATATTTTTTTTATGTGTAATTTGCATGACATTAAAGTTAGCTGTCACCTGACCAATTTTTAATTTTATTTAACAATTAAATTTATTATAAAAAAAATTGCATTTTTTATTTTTTTAAATTTCTAGATGTCAATTTTTTTTTTCCCATAATTTATTTGTTAACAAAAATTCTAAAAATTATAAAATATCTGCTAAATGAATTTTCATCTAATTTGCAATAAAAATAAAAAAAAATGTCAACCGCTAATTTCAGTATCAATGTGTATTATTGCAAATACTTACAGTTTTATACGCTTTGCACCGCTTTCAATGACATTCAAGTAATATTTATAATAACAACAACAATAATACTAAAATATTAACTAATAACTAAGCACAAAACATTTTAACTTTGACATAAACGTTGTTTGTATTACTTTCGTTACTACGGAAACGATTTAAAAAAAAAACCGTTCAATTTAAATCACTCTCACTGTATTAAAATTACACGTCACTTTAACTTTTTTAAATTATCAGTTAAGTATTTTTAATTGGTTAATTTTTAAATATTTTTTCGACAAAAGAAAAAGTAATTAAAAAATTTTTGACAGTGAAATTTTGAAAAAGTTTTTAAAATTCACGTGACAATAGTCGAGCGCTAATTTGACGGAGAAAAAAAGTGACTCCTCGAAAACAGTTATTCAGTACAGAGGGCCAGCGTGTTCCGTTGGAGTAGCAAGGTCGTACGAGTGACTGACGCACATTACCATTACACACAAGAGATATTTATTTAGCACTTATATTTTGCTATATCTCTATTGTGATAAAAACAATAATATTTTTTACTTTGTTGTTATTAATGACTAGTGAGGTTTGATTAATCCTAGTTAAGTTATTTTTTTTAATTAAATTTAGTATTGTTAAATAGATAATAAACGCGGGTAAAGGTTAAGATGATCAAATTATTTTCATTGAAACAAGCTAAGAAAGATGGCGAATCACCAAAACCAGGTAGCCAAAAGAAAGCATCGGCTGCGCAATTGAGGATTACGAAAGGTTTGTTTATAATGTTGAATTATTTTATTTTCTGTCAAATTTTTTTAACTTGTAATTTTTTTTTTTTTTTTTTTTTTTTTATAGATATTAATGAGTTAAATTTGCCGAAAACATGTGGCACTGAATTTCCTGATCCTGATGACTTATTAACTTTCAAATTAATTATTTGCCCCGATGAGGTAAGGATATTAGTTATTATCTTTTTTTGTGATCAGCTGTCATTTTTTTTTTAATTTATTGACTGATTTTTTTTATAGGGGTTCTATCGAGGCGGTAAATTCACATTCAGTTTTAAAGTTGGCCCCAATTATCCACATGAGCCACCTAAAGTTAAGTGTGAAACGCAAGTTTATCATCCAAACATTGATCTCGAAGGAAATGTTTGTTTAAATATTTTGAGAGAAGATTGGAAACCTGTGCTCACCATCAACTCCATTGTCTATGGCTTACAATATCTGTTTTTGGTAAATTTTTTATAATTTTAATATCTAACAGGAGTTATAAAAATTAATTTAGCAGATATTAAAGAAAATTAAAAAATTTAGCTGTCACTTGAAAATTTTTAAATCTCTTTAACAAAAAAATTGGTTCTAAAAAATTACATTTTTAATTTATTTAGGGCCAGTTTTTCAATCCAGGATAAAATTTTATCCAATGATAAAATATATCTATATATTTAATATACATAGATATACTGGCAATGATAATAAAACTTTTATCCTGGATTGAAAAACTGGCCCTTAAATTTCTACAAGTTTATTTTTTTAATAATTTTTTTTTGACATAATTTATTTATTAAAGAAAATTAAAAAAATTGTAAAGTAACAGCTAAATTTAATGTCATCAGATATTTAACAATTTTAGTGACAAATTAATTATATGAGAATCAATTTAGCAGATAATAATTCATTTTAAAAATTTTTTTATCAAATAAATTATGGCAAAAAAAAATGAGAATAAAAAATTGACATTTAAAAAATTAAAAAAGTAAAAAATACAATTTTTTTAAAAATAATTTTTCGGAGTAAATTTATTTATTAAAAAAAAAAAATTAACAATGCAATTTTTTATAAATAAATTTTCGCAAAAAATTATCTTAAAAAAATTGCAATTAAAATTTTTACACATCAATTTTTTTTTGCTATGATTTATTAAAAAAATTCTTAAAAATATAAAATATCTGCTAAATTAATTTTTACATAAATTATTTATTAAACATTTTATTATTGACAAAATTTCAAATTTGACTTATTAAATTTAATAAATTATTATTGAATTAAAAACAGCTTGTTTCTTATCTATGCATAATACTTTTATAAAAAAAGCTTCTATGAAAATTCTAGAAGATTCAAATTTATTTTTTATTTTAATTGCTGACAATGGAATGATTTTATGAAATTATTAACAGGAACCTAATCCAGAAGATCCTTTAAATAAAGACGCCGCAGAAGTTTTACAAACAAACCGACGGGCCTTTGAACAAAATGTAACGAAAGCCATGAGAGGTGGGTACGTGGGATCATTTTATTTTGAGCGATGTCTCAAGTGATACATTTTTATTCCAAGTTTATGAAGATATATGTCACGCAATCTCACTGAAAGTTGCTACTAGAAAATAAAACTGTGGATTAATAATAATCGGTCGTACATGAAACAATTATTTTTAAATAAATTTAAATTTATTTGTTACTTGCGCGTCCGTAAATAAGAACAATTATCATCATTAATTGAATAAAAAAATTAATCACGTTTGTAAAATAAATCTGCGATTCTTTATAACATTTTAGTTCAATACTCTAGACTGCTTCTGTCAAAATACAAGTAATTTTTACTTATAAATATCTATACAATATTTAATTAATTATATATAATTTTATTATTTAAAATAAGTGAGTTGTGGCTAGCCAAATTTTTCAATGTCATCGTAAGACATCGTTTAATTGCTGGGACAATTTTAATTAAATTAACATTAATAATAATTACTTCTTAAGCACATTCATGCGATTTTTAAATTACCCGATTCTGTTGTTTATTTTTTATTATAATAGCTACTATTAATAGTAATTAATAATATTTAAAAACAGAAAATATCGTGGAGATTTATATATAAAAAAATATTGATACTGAGGATAATTATTATTAATAATAAATAAAAAAATAAACCAAGTGATTTAAATTGTATTTTAAATTAATACCAAGTGTGATAGCCGTAGTAGTTACTAGATCCAATTATTTATCGAGTAATTTAACTGATAATTATTTTTTAAAAATAATATTGTGATCGTGGTGATAAACGCTTGGATGTCATTTTTTTTTTTTTTAAATAAATGATCTCCATTTGTATCTAATGAAGCGAGACAATGAAAATTAAAAAAAATTTTTTTTAAATAATGAATTAATTAAATCAATTTATTTTTTATCGCTTCGTCTTGTGTTCGTAATAATACACTAGCCATAAAAATAATTATGGATTGCACTATTATGTATTATTAATTTAAAAAAAAAAAAAATACGTAAAAATGTAATGTGAATACCGAATTTATTTTTTTTTGTACTCCTCGATATGAATAATAAATGCTACATACTATTATTAAATTTATTAATCACTTAAGACAACAAGGTACTCAATTAATATTATTTTTTTTTTTAATAAGACGAATAATTAACAAGTATACAGATAATAAAAAATAAAGTAATTTTGAGTATTTAAAAAAAATTCAATTTGTTGTATTTATGTCAACATTATATAGAATTTTTTTTTTTTTAACAAATATTAAAAATTAAATTTTCTTTCGGCGGGCTTTAATCAGACAATTTTTTTTTTTTTTTTTTATTTACTAAATTTAAAATTGCTTAAGACATTGCATGATCTAACGTGAAATATTTGTTTAAATTACTTATACTTTCCCGAAAAATTTTAATTATAAATTATAAAGTAAAATTCTTTTACTCTCACAATCATTGTAATTACACAATAATAATATTTAAAAAAAAGAGATACTGATGAAAGAGAAAAAAAAATATTTATATATGTATAAGCATGAAAAATATATAATTTATAATATCATTCAAAAAACATATTTATGTAAATAAATATATATGCTTTTAAAGTTTTAGATTGGACAAGTGTACTCTTGAATAAATCTATAACTGTTCTTATTGTACAAAAGTAATTTAAACTTTGATTGTTATTTTATAAATTGAATTTTCTTTATCGTCACAGATATTGGAACATCGTGATCATATTTTTATTATCAAGTTATTTTTTTTTTCCTTTATATAGTAATGTACAGTTAATCATTTTACATAAAAATAGTAAATAGAAAATGCATAATTAGGTATTTTTTTTACCCTTTTAAAAGTGGTCGATGATACAAGTGCCGTAAGTGAAGAATTTATTGACAATTTTATTTTAATTAGTAATCTTGTTTTTAAATTGATTATTTAAATTTTATTCTTCATTATTTATATTTCTTGTTTACCTAAAAATCTAAAACACATAGACAATTTTTTTTTATCGACCTGGTGGCTTCCCACCAAAATTAAATGATGTGGGTACAGTCTGTGAGTGAAAGGCGTATCCTGCAATAAAAATACATCAATTAATTTTTTTTTTCTGTTTGAAACAAGTAGTTATTGTAAATCACAAATAATAAAAAATAATTACCACCACTCTGTTCAATTCGTTTACTTTCTAAGGCCGCTTTGCGTTGATCAGCAAGCAATATTACTTCCTGGAGGGCTTTTTGCTGTTCTACTGTTAAATGACCAGTTAAAGCTACGTACCACGCTTGATCAGTTCTCTCAATGTCTGTAAAATAAATTACAAAAAATTAGCATTTTTTTTTTTTTAAATTTAATTATCAAAAAATCACAAAATGACTTACTTTGCATAACTTCTTTAAAAACAACATATTCATCTTGATTATTTTCATCAAAATCAAGAGGAGTAATGTAGCACTCAAGTGCCGTTTCTTCATTAGCTTCAAACTCAGAGTCATCGTCATCAACATCAGACCTGTCAGCGTCCTGTAGTTCCATGTGGGTAATGATCATTGCGATATAGTAAAGTAAGCATTTACGCATATAGAAAAGTATCGTGATTGTATTATTAGCTTAAGCGAAAATCCACAAAAACACTCAACTTCGAAGGTTTTTTTTTTTTTTTTTTTAAATAAATGATCTCCATTTGTATCTAATGAAGCGAGACAATGAAAATTAAAAAAAATTTTTTTTAAATAATGAATTAATTAAATCAATTTATTTTTTATCGCTTCGTCTTGTGTTCGTAATAATACACTAGCCATAAAAATAATTATGGATTGCACTATTATGTATTATTAATTTAAAAAAAAAAAAAATACGTAAAAATGTAATGTGAATACCGAATTTATTTTTTTTTGTACTCCTCGATATGAATAATAAATGCTACATACTATTATTAAATTTATTAATCACTTAAGACAACAAGGTACTCAATTAATATTATTTTTTTTTTTAATAAGACGAATAATTAACAAGTATACAGATAATAAAAAATAAAGTAATTTTGAGTATTTAAAAAAAATTCAATTTGTTGTATTTATGTCAACATTATATAGAATTTTTTTTTTTTTAACAAATATTAAAAATTAAATTTTCTTTCGGCGGGCTTTAATCAGACAATTTTTTTTTTTTTTTTTATTTACTAAATTTAAAATTGCTTAAGACATTGCATGATCTAACGTGAAATATTTGTTTAAATTACTTATACTTTCCCGAAAAATTTTAATTATAAATTATAAAGTAAAATTCTTTTACTCTCACAATCATTGTAATTACACAATAATAATATTTAAAAAAAAGAGATACTGATGAAAGAGAAAAAAAAATATTTATATATGTATAAGCATGAAAAATATATAATTTATAATATCATTCAAAAAACATATTTATGTAAATAAATATATATGCTTTTAAAGTTTTAGATTGGACAAGTGTACTCTTGAATAAATCTATAACTGTTCTTATTGTACAAAAGTAATTTAAACTTTGATTGTTATTTTATAAATTGAATTTTCTTTATCGTCACAGATATTGGAACATCGTGATCATATTTTTATTATCAAGTTATTTTTTTTTTCCTTTATATAGTAATGTACAGTTAATCATTTTACATAAAAATAGTAAATAGAAAATGCATAATTAGGTATTTTTTTTACCCTTTTAAAAGTGGTCGATGATACAAGTGCCGTAAGTGAAGAATTTATTGACAATTTTATTTTAATTAGTAATCTTGTTTTTAAATTGATTATTTAAATTTTATTCTTCATTATTTATATTTCTTGTTTACCTAAAAATCTAAAACACATAGACAATTTTTTTTTATCGACCTGGTGGCTTCCCACCAAAATTAAATGATGTGGGTACAGTCTGTGAGTGAAAGGCGTATCCTGCAATAAAAATACATCAATTAATTTTTTTTTCTGTTTCAAACAAGTAGTTATTGTAAATCACAAATAATAAAAAATAATTACCACCGCTCTGTTCAATTCGTTTACTTTCTAAGGCCGCTTTGCGTTGATCAGCAAGCAATATTACTTCCTGGAGGGCTTTTTGCTGTTCTACTGTTAAATGACCAGTTAAAGCTACGTACCACGCTTGATCAGTTCTCTCAATGTCTGTAAAATAAATTACAAAAAATTAGCATTTTTTTTTTTTTAAATTTAATTATCAAAAAATCACAAAATGACTTACTTTGCATAACTTCTTTAAAAACAACATATTCATCTTGATTATTTTCATCAAAATCAAGAGGAGTAATGTAGCACTCAAGTGCCGTTTCTTCATTAGCTTCAAACTCAGAGTCATCGTCATCAACATCAGACCTGTCAGCGTCCTGTATCGACGCGTTAATATTAAACCCATGTTGTCCGCCAGCTCGAGCAACTTTGTCCTGTAACTTTTCAAGATATTCTTGACTAGCGTCATCAATTTCGTCCTCATCAGAGGACAAAACTTCCTCTTCCCCTTCGCTGTCGTCAGTGTCACCATCCTCATCGTCATCTTCAGCAACCTTCGCGGCATAGGCACGTTTCAGCCCGTCAAACAAAAGTATCAACGAAGGAATTATTTGTTGAGCGCACTCATTGACTGCCAGCGGCCGATTGGGTCCCATACTGATCAGCGTGCAAAGTCCAAATACACAGAGCTTGCGATCGTGAAGCCCGAGGAAACAATCAGTATCATGGATCCACTGTTTTATAAAATGAGACGCAATTGGCTCCGTCGACTGTCCCAATTGTCCTTGAAGTCCGTCCATAGCTTGTAGGCACAACGCCGGGTTGTAGTAGAGCGCAGCGATAACCACTTGCAGGCACATTGTTCGTAACTCCGATGTCTTTACTTCGCGGGTCAATCTTTCTAAAACTAACTGAACTAAAGGTGTTATACAGTGGTCAATGCGTCCTTTGCACTGCAAAATTATAACTTCCAATAATTTAGCAGCGTGACATTCAGGATCTTCTCCAGCGTCACCGGTCAATATGGCTTTGCACATATTAAACATGGCCAGTATATGATTTTCATTGGATAAAAATGCTTGTGTGTCAACAGTGATGTAATTGTGCAGAGCTGGCATCATGTCTGTAAAATAGTCAAATCCGTCTTTTTGGAACAGCTGGTACATAAGCTCAAGTACCTTCCACATGTCTTCGGAGATAAATTTACCAGTTAAATCATAAACAAGAGAAAGAGCTTCTTCGTAAAATTCAATAATACTTTGTCCAAATATATGAGCAATAACTCGCAGTACTGTTGGTTGAAGTTGAGCCATTATTTCGGGCTGATCTTCCATAACAGACAACAAAGTTGCTATCGTGTTTAACAACCCCATAGCCATTATGGCTTTCTCATCGCTTCCCTCATCTGTCTCAAGAACCTGGCTGAAAGTTGTCGCCAAGTGTTGGCAAATTTCAACGGCTATTGGCGTCAATTGTTTGGTATACGTGTAAACAATCTTCTGCATAACACTCGTCAAATCATCATTCTCAGTTTCTCTAATGATGTTTAATAATTCAAGGGTTATATTTTTGACCATTGGTTCGACGCATTTTTGAGATTTTTCCTGTGATGACAATAATGACTGAAGACAAATAGCCGCTTCAACTTTGACAGGTAAATCAGTGTCATTTAATAGTAAGTGAACAATTATTTTTGTTGCGTTTATTAAAATGTGCTCTTCTTTGAATTTTATTTTTGAGAAGTAGTGTAATACCCAGCAAGCACGTGCTCTCATATGACCGTGAGGACTGCTGAATTCTGGAAGTACATATGACATGAGCATCTTGTCCATTTGTTCTTTGTACAATTTTTTTTTCAGTAACACATCTGCGAGACTACCAATCATATGCAGAGCTCCGTCTTTTTGACGTGGATCTGCAGTTGGATTTGTCAAGACCTCAATGCAAAATTGAACTGTTTTTTGGAGCATTTCTTTGCGTTTTTTGCAAGCTGAGTGTAAAAGTGTTTGCGCTGCAGTTACCGGGGACACAAAATCTTCAAATATGTCAAATTTAAGACGAATGTACTCGTAAGGGTCATTGGTGAATAGCTCTTCGTCGGAAGCAGAGTAGGATAAAATAGGAAATAGAACATCGCGGATTATTTCAAACATGTGTGGCTTTAGGAATTTCCACGAATAAGCGTGACTCACTCCTTGGTTTATATAATTTATCGACTGCTGTATAACACGCGGGGATACGTATATTTGACGGCGATACTGATCCAATATTTTCAGTAATACTTCCAAAATACCAGCACTGAACGTACGTAAGTACCATTCGGAAAATTCTTTATACTCTTTGGTAATATTACCTGGACTTCCGTATCTTTCAAATACACGATGTAAAATATGCAAAGCCCATTTTTTACATTTCCACCATGGTAAATCAGCACGCTCATCGTCATCAATGTCTGGATTATTTGTTTCTGGTGGCACTGGACGATCTGCAATCTGTCTGATTACGTCCATCCACTGCGAAAATGATTCCTTGGATATTAAATCCAATGGCAGAGAATACTGAGTCAATGCGAAAAATATTTTAAGGATTTGTTTTTGGAGTAGAACTGATTGCTCTGATGGATCTGGTAGCAGTCGGATTATCAGCTCGTAAATCATTGGGAATAATAAAGTCATTGCTTCATTTAATGGTCCCCGCTCTTCAGGTTTCTTGTACCTTGATAAATAAAAAAAAAATATTCAATAAATATTTAGCTAATAATTAGTGTCAAGATTTTAGCCATTAATTCAAAATAAATGGTTTAAATTTTTTATATTATGGCAAAAGTATTGGGCCGATAAAAATTTTTTTCAATTGCAAAATCAAGTATAAAAATTTTGCAATTACTGTGTTTTAAAATTGGACAGTCGTACTCTTTAAATGGCTGTAACTCAAAAACTATTTGAGATATCGATTAAAAATTTTAGTATGTTATTTTTAAAGGTATAACCAATCGAAATATAAAAAAAAATCGATTTTTTGAAAATTTCACATTGGTTGTGCCCCTAAATTTCATTAAAAAAATGTCTCTTATGTTTTTTTCTTATAATCAATAATTTCCAAAATTAGATCCATAATTATCATAAAATTTTAACCTTAAATTATAAATCTTAATTTTGAAATTACAACAAAAATTTTGATTTAAAAAAAATCTTAAGAAACATTTTTTTTATAAAATATAAATTTTTTTAATTTTTATTTGATGAATTTTTTTACAGCGCCAATATTTTCGGCGTAATATGATTTCAATTATTTAAAAATTCAAGATTTAAACTTACTCAAAATTTTTAACCAGTTGATAAAGTGCTAAAAGGACACCAGGCCAGTAAGTAGGTTCAGGATTTTGTAAGTAAATAGTTATTTTATCAACAATTTGCGTCCACCGTGCCGGGAAGTCATGTTTGACAATATTACTAATACACATTGCCAGTTGAATTCTTATGAGTTCCGGTGCGTGAACCACTGCATCAACTATTGAATCACGTATCATCGCCCGATCCTGTTCATGAATATTAAATGGTGCTACACCGTTTTCTGGCTCGCGATCAGCCCAATTAGAGACTATTAAATTTTTCAAATAAATAACACCTGAAAAATAAATAAATTCATTACATTAATAATAAGTACTACAAAATTTATTATAATAGACCTGCTTTCTAAAATTATTTAGACACTTACCTGCCTGACGAACAGGCATTTCAACTTCTCCTGACATTATTACTTGCAACAGCGTCGGGGCAAAACCAATGATTTTATGAATCTGAAAAAAAAAATTATTTTCATTAAACATTTTCAATCAAATATGAATCATGTATTTTTTACATGGAAGTCTCAAGTCCATTTGCAGATAAAAATTTAATGATATTAAAGTTAGCAGTCTCTTGCTTTTTTTTTAACAATTTTTAACAAATAAATTTGTTCCGAAAAATTATTTCTAAAAAATTGCATTTTTTATTTTTTTAAATTTCTGCATGTCAATTTTTTTTTCTATTTTTTTTGCCATAATTTTTTTGTTACAAAAATTTTTTAAATTATCAAATATCTGCTAAATTCAACGATATTACAGTTAGCAGTTATCTAAAATTTTTTTAATTTTTATTAACAAGAAAAATTTGTAAAAAAAAGTTGTATTTTTAATTGAAAGAAATTTTTAAATATCAATTTTTTTTTTGTAATTTATTTGATACAAAAAATTTTTAAACTATTAAATATTATGAAAATAAATTTAGCAGATATTTAATAATTTTGCGAATTATTTTCAACAAATAAATTATGGCAAAAAAAAATTAACATTTAGAAATTAAAAAAAATTAAAAATCCAATTTTTTAAAAATCATTTTTTGGATCTAATTTTTTTGTTAAATAAAATTGAAAAATTCTCAAGTGACTGCTAACTTTAATATCATTTAAATATCAGCTAAATTAATTTTCATAAAAATTTATTATATCTAAATACTAGGGATGGTACAAGCAAGTACTAGAACATATAGTAATAATATATAAAAATAAAAAATACATATACATATATATATCTATATCTAAAACATAAGAATGAGCTGTAAAATTGAAATAAAAAATAATAATCACAATAATGAATTTAAGGCTAAGATAAATTAATCTATTGCAAGTGTAGCAATTTTTATTATTTAGCAATTAAATGAAATAGTAATTTTATATACATATGCGAAGCTAAAATAATAGTGATTAAATTATTGTCCTTAAAGATAATAAATTATCAAAAAAATCTAGAAATAGTTTGGTGAAAATAGCTGCAAGTCTAAAATAAATGAAAAAAAATATAGCTACATAGGTTAAAATATTAAAATAAATAAAATAGCTTTAAAAAAAGCCACATGTCGATTAAAATACGATGTGCATCAAGGTATAACCCACGAGCACGTTTTTCAGGGGCGGCTCACCTGATTAAGTTGATCCTCGGCATCTTTTTGCTGAGCTGGATCAATCGTCGCACGTAAATATTCCGTTAACCTCCGTGGATCCATTTTTCTTAATACTACTTATTAATTTATTTTTTAAATTGTTCTTCCGAATATTTTTAATAAATTAAAACTGTAATGTTAACACACGCGTTAATTTTAAGGACTGTCTTGAGCTGATCTGACCCGGCGCACTCACTTCATCACCTCTCTCATCATCAAGACCGAGACTAGTTGCTCCCTCTGGTAGCGGTCACGTGGTTAACAAACATGGCCGCCTCAAACTTGTCATTAATTTTCATTTAAATAAAACTATTTAAACTAATCCAAGCTCAAGTCACCTGAAAATAATTAATTAATTAATTATTATTTTATTTTTTAATTATTTCTAAGTAATTACACTTTTAATTAATTATTAAATTTATTTAATCAATATTACTTGGTAGTTGTCAAATGCCGCCAGAAAATTTTTCCCTCCTCATTGGACTGTTCTGTTGGGGTGAATTTATTTAAACCAATCAAAGCTCGGAAGTTGCTCTGAAATAATTGTAAGTGAAGTTAGAAGTATGTAATAATTATGTAGAGGGTGAAGTCGAGTATAAAATTCGGTAGATTCACATCACAGACAAACACCACATCACTTTGATGCTCACTACTTCCAACTAGGCCCAGTAGCTTTTAAATCACTGTTTTACATTACACTGAAGTTAGCAGACGTTTAAAAATTTTTGATTTTTTTTTATTAATTAAATTACAATTTAAAAAATGTTTCTAAAAAATTGCACTTACTGTTTTTCAAGTTTTTTACATGTGAAATTTTTTTTTTTAAATTGTTTAATTTAAATTTTTTCAATAAAAAATTTCTCAAAATTTACCACACAAGTTTACAGATATTAAACATTTTTTTATAATTTTATGGCAATTAAATTGTTATAAAATAAATTAATTAAAAAATTTCACGTGTAAAAATTAATTTAAATTACAAGTGAAAATTTTTAAAAGCATTTTTTTTATTGTAATTGATTTATTAAAAGAATTTTTAGAATTAACAGCTGACTGCTAACTTCAGTATTATAAAAATTTTGAAATGTCGGCTAACTTCATTTTCATTGTTTTATATAATACTGAAGTTAGCAGACGTCTAAAAATTTTTGATTTTTTTTTATTAATTAAATTACAATTAAAAAGATATTTTTAAAAAATTGCACTTATAGTTTTTAAAATTTTTTACAAGTGAAAAATTTTTTTTAATTGTTTAATTGAAATTTTTTCAATAAAAAATTTCTAAAAATTTTGAAATTTTGAAAAAAAATATTGTTAAAGTGTTTAAAAATTATTTTAAAACTTTATAATAATGCAATTATTATAAAAAAAATTAAATTAAAAATTTCCAAATGTGACAATTAATAAAAAATTACAAGTGAAAATTTTTAGAAGCATTTTTATATTGTAATTAATTTGTTAAAAAAATTTTAAAAATTAACAGCTGACGGCTAACTTCAGTGTTATCGTATACACTGTACTACTTTGATATACATAGGTATATTTATAAAAATATATAACAACACCGATAGACCAATGAGGTTGGTTGAGTTTCTTTAAAAAAAAATTTTTCTGTTCCAAATAAAATAAATTAGTGACGAAAAGAAGAAAGGTAATTTATAATTCATAAAAAAGTTGGATTTATTGTGTAACTTTAGTTTTTAATGACGTGATTTTATTTATTTTTTTTAGATAACTAAATTTTCGTGCGAAGTCCCCCTTCGATATATACATTGTTGTTCACATTGACATGTATGTGTAATACATATAAAATATACACTGTTGGATGTTGGTGTATGAGTCGAGTCCCCTCTCTAGGTGCGGGTAATGCACGATACAAAATAATCGACGTCAAAAGCTGTCAAATATGGCCGGAGTCGTGGTGTGGAGATTTAATTGACATGTTTTAACGTAACAATACTATTTAAATAAAATATTGCTACGTTAACTCTAAATCGTACTGTAATGATGACTGGTATGTGTAAATTATAATTGGTGTCATGATAAATAGGGATTTTGCGTAACATATAGTGATAAATGTGCTTTGTCAAGATATAACACAGTGTGTGCTTTTTTTTTACAATAAAAAGTCTGAATCTAGATGATAATAATGGTTGGAGAAACATGATTAAATATCTGGGTGCCGGAAGCTTTACATACCGGAGTTATTTTATTTAAATAGTGTATGTAGATACATTGTAATAAGTATCTAGGGGGAATTATAAGTGCTGGGGCATGCTAATTGTCAAACTATGGGTGCTCAACAAACCAAGGACAGAGTCATACCCACCGGCTCGACAGTAAGACAAACGAGAAAACAACCAAGAAATCCTAAAGAATCACGGCTTATTGGTTCTAATATATTTACAGAGCACAGCGGTAATTATATTACATATTTATTGTCTCTATTGATATGTAATTGTTGTATTATGTTATCCATAATGTTATTTTTTTTTCTTTTTTTTTTTTTTTCGTTCACTCACCACTTGTGTTATCGATTTTTCCATATGCTTGTCTTATTATTTTTCAATTGTTTTGTTAAGTAATTGTCAATAGTGTTATTGTCTGGATTATTTTATTGAATTGTCGGCTTTATTAATCTATTTACGGATGTTTAATTATGCAAATTAATTTGTTATTGTTATCAAGTGTGCAGAGAGTAGTATTAAAATTAAATAGATAGTTAGTATATAAATAAGTACATGCTGCTGTAAATGCTGAATGCTATTTTTTTTTATTTTTTTTTTTTCAGAAGCTCTTTTACAAAGTAGACCATTGCCACATATCCCAGCATTGCCTGAAGGTGATCCACCCACGGGTTCGAGTGTTCAATCACTGTCACAGCAGTCGAATTTTTCTGCACACTCCAATGTCACGGGTGGAAGTTTACTCGAGGCTGCTAATAGATGGACCAGTAAGGAAAACCTTTTAGCACAGGAGGAGGATGATCCACAATTGTTTGTTGCTCTTTATGATTTTCAAGCCGGTGGTGAAAATCAGCTTAGTTTAAAAAAAGGTATCGCTTAGATTTTTTTTTATTATTTTATTATCCTAATTTAATAATTAATTAATTAATAGTAATTGTGATAGTGATAATTAAATTAGAGAATGATTTTTTTTGAATGTCAATTTGCTTAGATAAAAATATCAATTGTTATAGATTAAATTTTACTAAGCAATTTATTATTGTTGATAGGTGAACAAGTACGAATATTAAGTTATAATAAGAGCGGTGAATGGTGTGAAGCACACTCAAGTACCGGTCAAGTAGGATGGGTACCCTCGAATTATGTAACACCAGTAAATTCTTTAGAAAAACATTCCTGGTACCATGGGAGAATAGCGCGAAATGCTGCTGAATATCTGCTGAGCTCGGGTATCAATGGGAGTTTTCTTGTACGCGAGTCTGAGAGCAGTCCTGGACAACGAAGTATTTCATTAAGATACGAGGGACGTGTTTATCATTATAGAATCAATGAAGACAGTGATGGAAAGGTTTTTTTTTTTTTAATTTTTTTCAATTTTTTTTCAACTCAAACTTAAATGGATTATTTTTAATTTGGATTATTTTTAGATGTTTGTAACAACCGAGAGCAAATTTAATACACTGGCAGAATTGGTTCATCATCACTCAATGTTAGCTGACGGTTTGATAACGCAACTTCTGTACCCAGCGCCTAAACACAATAAACCAACAGTATTTCCACTTAGTCCCGAGCCGGATGAGTGGGAGATAAATCGCACTGACATTGTGATGAGACATAAACTTGGGGGTGGACAGTACGGTGACGTGTACGAAGCCGTCTGGAAGCGTTACAATATGACAGTAGCTGTAAAGACTCTAAAAGAGGATACAATGGCCTTGAAAGATTTTCTAGAAGAAGCAGCGATAATGAAAGAAATGAAACATCGGAATCTTGTTCAATTGTTGGGTGTCTGCACGCGTGAGCCACCTTTTTACATTATCACTGAATTTATGAGCAAAGGCAACTTACTTGATTATTTACGTAACGAAAGTAAACATCAAATAAACGCGGTGGTATTGATGCACATGGCAACACAGATAGCAAGTGGTATGAGCTATCTCGAGAGTCGTAATTTTATTCACAGAGATTTAGCAGCACGTAATTGTCTGGTTGGTGAGAATCACCTTGTCAAGGTCGCTGATTTTGGTCTGGCGAGACTGATGCGCGATGACACCTACACTGCTCACGCTGGCGCTAAATTTCCGATAAAATGGACTGCGCCTGAAGGACTGGCTTACAATAAATTTTCAACAAAATCTGATGTCTGGGCGTTTGGTATTTTGCTATGGGAAATTGCGACCTACGGAATGTCTCCGTATCCCGGTGTTGACCTCACTGATGTTTATCACATGCTGGAGAAGGGATACAGAATGGAGTGTCCTCCAGGTTGTCCGCCAAAGGTCTACGAGCTGATGAGACAGTGTTGGCAGTGGTCGGCTATCGAACGACCGACATTTAAAGAAATTCATCATTCATTGGAAAATATGTTTCAAGAATCCAGTATTACAGAGGGTATATAATTTCAATTTTTTATAAATATTTTTTATTAAAATGATTCTCAAAAAATAAATAAGCAATAAACAACAATATTATTTTTTTAGAGGTAGAAAAACAATTACAAGGTGGTTGTGATACTCCAATCTTTTCTTATAATCACAAGAAATCGCAAACAGGAAGTACAGGAAATATTCATGGTCTTGTTTTAGTATCTGACCAATTATCTAACACAGGTTTAACGCAAGGTAATTATTAGTAAAAGATTTAAATAAGTAAAAAATATTGATTATTATATTTTTATAATACAATACTAATAAAATAAAATTTAATATAGATGCTGGAAGTAATGTCACTAAACTTAGCACTTTCATGGGTGGTCTTACCAACAAAGCTAACAGTAACATGGTACAGATGCGTCGCTCTACAAATAAAAGAGGAAAACAAGCTCCTGCCCCGCCCAAAAGAACCAGGTACGGCTTTAAACACTTGGCTTAATATTTTTATTCGGGTGTGTTTATAAAATTAGCATAATGAATTTAATAATCCACACGTTTTTTTTTTTTTTTTT